>JAECUM010000059.1:0-102314 GCA_016617855.1 Megalonaias nervosa
TAAGATTGGAAGAAGAAGCCGCCTAAGGAAAGTGGAGGCAATACTTTCCACTGGCTGAAGTGGTCTAGACACCCATATTCCTGACCAGTTGTGATATCCTTGTAATTCATCCAAGAGAAATATTCTGGTAGATTCATTGGTTTAACAGATTTTCACTTCTCTTTGCTGTGGGCTTTATGGAGCCCCCTCGCAGCTTTTGCATCTGGCACAGCAGCATTTTCAGTCATGTGACATCAGCAAAGCTGTCTGGTAGTAGACAGAATCATCGCAAGGAATGGTCCTTCAATCAAGGTCAAGTTCTTAGGACATTTATTTTAAGTTTTCTGTAATAGTTTTCATTCCACCGAAATTTTACAGCTGTTTGAGGTTAGTATGTTTATACATCATCATAATGATCATCATCAGATGTGTCATATACCACATTGGGAGTCATCTTTATGGGGTCAAGGTCATGGTTCAGTATTTATAGGTTACTGCATTTGTATGGGAAAATATGAACGAGTTTTTCGGATGGCTATACTGCACGACCTTGGGAGTGCAGTATATCCATCCGACAAAACGAGTTCAAATTTTCCCATACAAATGCAGTAACCTTTTTATTATATGCTCATTTTCTTATTCTACCTAAGGCTTAAATATACCAACAAAAAACCCTGCAAGAAACAAAGTAACTGAATGTATGCCATATTCCAAACTAAATACACAAGCGTAGATGCATCATTACGCAACATTATTAATGCGCATGTAACTCCGCCCAGATAAATTTGAAGTTGGTCGTGCACTAGACGTAAGTTTCGAAAGAACATGTTGTTTGGTCAACTTAAAATTGAATTTGGAGTCATATTGTGAATGAGTGTGCATTGCAACAACTTTTCGATGTGATCTGAAATGAATACGTTTTGGTATTTTTGTCGATTCGACGCAATTTCGTGATTGATCTCGATTTAGTAACTTACAGCATCTGTGGCAATTCTACATGAAATATATCATATTGAAGCAGCGAGGCAGAAGTATGTTGACATCGGCATGCGTGTTTCTGTTCTGTCATTGAATGATTCAAATCATAATGTGGGGAAAATATGAAGTCTTTCAGTTGCAATTATTGAAAGGATGCTGTGGAATTTAATGTTGATTTCATTTTGAGTGCAGTAAGGAGAATGTAATTGCACTTGGAATATACTCAGTAGTCGAAATTACAGTACAATTTCAAAATGTGTAATCAACCTTGAGAACCCATGACATGGCTCATGTAATTCGGATTTGCAGAACTAAGAAAGTACATTTTGAGGAAATTCAGGATGTAAAATTGTAAGTATATTTTTGCCATTTTTATTACCAGCTAAAGAAGACAAGTTTATGTCTTATAACTTGCATGCAATTGTAAGGACCCTGTCTGGCATCTATAGCTAGCCTAAATATGAAACATTGTATCAAAAAAGTTAATGCGGAATGTGCCAAAGCTGCTGATATGTGGCAGTCCATGAAACATTTGCTTTAGTTCATTCAGAAAAAAATTTGTTTATTTACAATAGAATGTAGTTCCTTTATTCGTCTGCATTCAGTATGAATTCAGCGTGAGGGTGCAATATCTGGAAATACTGAACGATTGTGACAATGTAAAGTTAACGGAGAAAAAAATGAGCATATAATAATTTGCTTTACATCACACTGCCAATTCTGCTCTATAACATTAAAAATGTTTGAGATTAATGAGACTTGGTATACTTATATTGTCATCATTAGATGTATTTTGTATATAATATTGATATACTTATATTGTCATCATTAGATGTATTTTGTATATAATATTGATATACTTATATTGTCACCACTGGCTGTATTTTTCTATAATATTGGTATACTTATATTGTCACCACTGGCTGTATTTGGTCTATAATATTGGTATACTTATAATTGTCACCACTGGCTGTATTTTGTCTATAATATTGGTATACTTATAGTGTCACCACTGGCTGTTTTTGTCTATAATATTGGTATACTTATAGTGTCACAACTGGCTGTATTTTGTCAATAATATTGGTATACTTACATTGTCACCACTAGATGTATTTTGTATATAATATTGATATACTTTTATTGTCACCACTGGCTGTATTTTGTCTATAATACTGGTATACTTATATTGTCACCACTGGCTGTATTTTGTCTGTAATATTGGTATACTTATATTATCATCATTAGATGTATTTTGTATATAATATTGGTTTACTTATATTGTCGTCATTAGATGTATTTTGTATACAATATTGGTGGTCCCATCTTTAAGGTCAAGGTAACAGGACAATACTTTCTATCACATGTTCTTTTCTGCTCCATAACTTTTAACCCTGTGAGCTTAAGGGATGAGGATTGGTGTATTTAATATACATTATCATTAGAGAGTGTTTTGTGTACCGCATAGGGGTAATATTTCAGGGTTGAGATCAAATACCAGGATATTAAATTTTCTGTCACATTTTTGTTTCCTCTTTTCAACTGAAGGTCTAAATTAAGAGGTCAAACTTAGTATGAAACTTAGTATGCTTTCATTTCATCATTAGGTGGAGTTTCTTGCATCTTGTATTGGGGGTCGTTTTTCAAGGTCAAAGTGTTGAATCAGTATTTTAAGTTTTTCTTCATACTTTCAATCCCATTCTGTAACATTAGAACCATTTGAGATTAAAGAATGAAACTTCGTATATTTGTTACATACCACTTTGGGGGGTGCTATCTTCAAGGTCCAGGCCAGGGGCCAATATTTTAGGTTTAGTAACATTTTCTGTTTGCTCCAGAAATTATGAGTTGTTTAAGATAAATGAATGAAACTTGGTATAATTATATATTTGTACAAGATGTGTTAGATTCCATTTTGGGTTCATATCTTTAAGGTCAAAGTCACATGGGTATATTCTGTGACTGCTGTTTCAGCTTCATATTTTAAAAACTCTCTGCAGTCAGCTTCATTTCTTAAAAACTGCCTGCAGTTCAGGGATTGACAGTGCTAGACTTATGTTTCTCAATTGTGTTCTTTTGGTGATCACTCAGTAGGTGGAAGGAGAACATTTTCCAGAATGTGTTCATCTTCATCTTCTTTGAAGCATATCTGTGCATATTTTCAGCCTTATCTGTGTTCAAAATCTACAATGAATTATCACCAGTGTCTACCATTGAGAGAAATCTATTGCTTCTAGATTAAAAAGTAATTGTTGAGGTCACTAACTTTTCTTCCAGTGCTGTTAAAAGTCAGCCATGGTCACCACATACTAGCGCTATTAAATGCAAGTCAGGCAAATACTGATACTATTCTTTTACTAGAATTTATTAAAAATTGGTTCAAAGTTGGCTCCAGGCAATAATTCTAATACCTTTTCTCCTATTAACGTGAAACTTACTGATATATTCTGTTTGCATCTTTAAATTAAGCATGTGTTCTGCTTCGACACTGGAGAATTGTCACGATCATTTACATCCTTTGTAATTCTAATACCATGTCACCTTTTGACACAGAATTTTGCACTCAGTGCATCCTTCTTAGAATGGATATGCTTTTGATACAAAAACTGAGTCACTGTGACCTATTTCCAAGATTTATTTAAAATATTTTTAAATTGTTCATATTCTCTTGACATAAGGTGGTTTCTATACAACAGTAGCAATTTGACATCAAATTTACTGTGTGTGTGCATCTTGGACTGAGTATGTGTCATGCCCCAAAAATGGTAGTGTGCCGTTGTTTTGGCATGACCTTGTTACCAGTGCTGATTTGTTCCTAACTGTCCCATCTGCTTAAGCTGAATTGTTGCAAAACAATGCAAATTTTTTGAGCCAGATCCATATAATAGTTTAAAAACTAGTATTTATATTCAGATTAGGGTGAAATTGTTCAAAAGTTATGCATATTTGCATGCAGATTGCTAATACTAAAAATCTCATTGAAAGTGGTGCATGTTATATTTGTTTAGTGTTATTATTCACAAATGATCTCCATATGAAATATAATTATATTCACTTATTTAAAATCCATTGATAAGGAACCAATATTAATCATACTGAAAATTATAAATAATTATAGATTTAATTTGGTTGCCATAGCAACCAAAAGTAATATTAGTGTTTGAAAGGTTTAAAAGACATTTTAGAATAATATTGTGTGCAGAATCTTTATCTCATGAAATACAGTATTCATTTTTATAAAAGACTTATTTTTATCAACCAGTTTTAATTATGAAGGTAAAAATACTCATTATTATATAACATCCCATACAAAATTTTCCAGGCAGACTTAAGGCAGATTTCAGACAGGTTTTTTAAGCGTTTTCTGCCTTAGCCATAAACTGCTCATATTAAGGGAGCTTAGGTGAATTTCAAGCAGAATTCATGTGGATTCAGGGCAGAATTATAGGCAGAGAATGCAAATCAGTTGTCCTAAGATTCAGCTTAATGAAAGCAATCCATCTAAGATTTCTACCTGAAATAAAAATCCACCTGAAAAAATCCTGTCTGAAATTTCTGCATAAAATAAAATCCTGCCTGAGATTTCTACCTGAAATAAAATCTGCCTGAGGTTTCTGCCTAAAAATAGGCTGCCTAAAATGTCCACATAAAAATGATCCTACAAAAATCTGCTTCAGATTTCTATTAAACAACCTAATGCTGCAGAGGAATTATTGGGAATCAGTGATGAATACTCACAATAATTTTTTACAATGGATCATAAATTTTATTTTGACAGACTTTATCAAACAAAATTTAGGTTTTTCTTGTCATTTTCTTTCTTGCATACAACACCTTAATGGCATCATTTATGTCTTTTCATGTCACTGAAATTTTGGTGAGATTTCAAAACAATTTTGACCAAAACTTTCACTGAAATTCTGGCGAGATTTCACAAAAATTTTGACCAAAACTGTCACTGAAATTCTGGTGAGATTTCACAAAAATTTTGGCCAAAACTTTCACTGAAATTTTGGCAAACTCTCACTAAATTTCATTGAAAGTTTGGTGAGATTTTACTAACATTTTGGTGAGATTTAACTAAAGTTTTGACCATGGTAGACTATTTTACTGAAGTTTCAGTAATTTTTCACAGACGTTTCAAAAGGTTTCAAATAACTGAAATGAATCAAACAATACTTTATTAACCACTGTAATATTTCAGTGTACATGAAACAAAATTATACAGCTGTTATAATTATATGACATCCACGAGATATGGGAGTTGTACTGCAGACTTGACATTTGAATATACAAACTATGATGTTGTTGTCATCACTTGAACGAGTCCTCATTTCATAAGCAGCCATGACAAATATTTATCATGATGTAATTACTCTGATTTTACTCAGAATTCTAACCCAACTAGAATATCTTGATAATATAAACAATAATATCACTCACAACATTGAAGGATGATTCTAATTGTGGGCCATGAAAACTCCACAAAGATATGACCAACTTTGATAGACATGGGTATCTAGCAACAATATAAACACTTCCCCACCAGTGATCTATACAATGTCACTCCTTAAATTCTGTAAGTGAATCAGTTTGGAGTTACATAACTTTGAAATCATTCTAGTTCAATTCCTTCTCATTTAACATGTTGGCGCTACTGTAGAGCTGGCAATAGTGGTTCAAATCTTTATGTCAGACATCACAAAATGCTGGTCCTGCAATTCAGTTTTCATAAAGATTGACCAGTTATGTTACCATTGAGTTTGCATTCAAGATTTTCTCATTTCCACTCATTTTTCAGATAGTTATTCAAACTCACGTCACGCTAAAAAATTTGAAATGCCATGTTTGGCATGCATGCTCATTCTCATCAATTTCCATTATGCAAAGATTCATTGGCCAAGTATAAACTTTTGACCAGTCAGAAAGATCTTTGCAGCGATCATCTGTTGAATAATATATGGAACAAATACTTATCTTTGCGGAATAGGACCGGACAGAGCATTTAAAAAAAAAAAAAGAAGTCAGTTTCTGAGATGATATGAAAAAAGGTCCCTATTGAGGAAAATCAGATTCATGCCAGGAGAAAAATGGAATTCTACTTTAAAACAGAAAACAATGTAAAGATGTGGAAAGAAGTTATTGTTCTCAAAATGGACAGAATTAGAGCTATCAGAAACAGAAAATATAAATTTTGCTGAAAATCATTCAGAATGCAGAAGATTAAAAAAATCAGTTATATTAATATGGAATAAAGGTTCGTTTTTTTTGTAAGTGAAGTAATATTTCTTTTTGATATTTTTCATTGACGTTTCAGATACATTACAATCATAATTTATCACTATATTTTCATTGATGTTTCAGATACATTACAGTCACAATTTATCACTATATTTTCAGAAATTCTGACAAAATTTTAGTGAAATTTCGCTGAAATTAGGTGAAATGCCATAATTTTGGTGAAATACGACATTTTAGTGAATTTCACTGAAATTTCACAGATTTCACTGAAATTTCTGTCACATTTTCACTTGGGTATGATTTTGTAGAGCATATTTTAATAGGAAGCAAAAAAAATATTTCTCAGAGTTAAAATCAGATCAAGTCCAAAATCCGCCTTGCACCAAATTTTTTAAGTCTAAAGATCCATATATGCTTGTAATTCTTTTGATCATGTTAAAAATTATGCCTAACATTTCTGATAAAATCATTCCAAGTCCAAAATCCGTTGTACAGTAGGAAAATGAACTGGACAATCAGAATTTTTGTGTCAAAAAGTTATTCTTTAGGAGGAATATGTGAAATGGTATGCTTAGCTATTAGACAGTTTCATTCTTTCACCTTAGCCATATTCCCAGTCTGCCTAAAGTCCATCTGAAATTTGGAATTTTGAAGCAGATTACACCCTGAATCCACCTAAAATCCAGGTGGAATCTGCCTAAAAGTTTTGTAGGGGGTGTAGAACAATTATGTTGGTTATGTATTAGTGTGAAGAGAATATTGTTTATGCAATGAAGTCAGACTCATTTTCTCATTTGAAAATTGCTGAAAGGCAGATGTCTTAAAGATTTTTTATGTCAATACATCTACAAGAAACTACTATAGTTGCAAGAAAAATCTTGACAAATACAAGTATCTCTTTATATGTTACAAATGTAATAACTGATATAAAATCCATCTGCTTGTTTATCATCACCTGCAGTGGACTCTTTGTTTTTATCACATCAGGTAAAATGTAACAAAAATAAAGTTGGTTTTTTTAAAATAAAAATTTAAAAATGTTCTTTTATAGTTTTTATAATTAATGCATTCTTTAGTATATGACAAAAAAAAGTATAGTTTTAGAATAGCTTTCTTTATAACTCAGACCGCCTAAATGGTTAGAGCGTCTGCCTCGGATGTGGGAGGTTTCAGGTTCAAATCCAGGCTGAGTATGGTACTAGCAGCTGCCTCGCTTGGCGCTCAGCATTAAGAGGTTACTGGTCAGCCTGGTGTCAGAATAATGTGACTGGGTGGAACATGATGCCACATGGCTGTTGCATGATGCCTCAGTGCTAGACATCACAGTAAACTGCCACACTGCAGACATCGTAGCGATATGACTGAAAAACTGTTAAAGCTACATTAAAAATCCAAATCACATACACTCTTTACAACTCAAGTTGTTTTAAAATGTTATACTTTATATATTTTCTAATGTTCAGCTAGTTTCAGCACACCTGTCAGTGGCCTACCTAATAGACATATTTAATTCTGTAATATTCTAGTGTCATTATGTGAAAGATTTTAATGTAATGTCATCAGGTACAACAGTATTATCACAGCCATTAGTTTGGGTCTTCTATTGACACAATAGAGTGGTGTACTATTTTTGGTTTCATAAGGTAAGAAACATCAGCTGAGAACTGCTGGAGTGTTAACATAGCCAAGTGATTTCTTTGATCTTTAAAGCCAAGTGAGGCTGAAATAAACAGCAGGGTGAATAGCAGGGTGAATGCTGAGATGTGAGCTTGCAACACTGGATGGGAGTTCTTGTGTCCAGTACATGTATATGCAAGTGGCATTTATTGTCGGGTATTCTTTTGAGTGGAGCTGTAGATACGAGGGGCCTGAAAGTTACAATTACAGAAAGCACAGGAATTAACATAATTATTTCTCATTTAATATATGATAAATCAAAGATCAAGAGTTGTGAGGCTTTCAATGATGATCATTACTTGCAACCTGCCAAAAATATTTTTATTATAAAGAGATTTCTTAGCAACAATGATAATATATTATGATTTTAACTAGGTAAACTATGAAATAATTTTGCATGGAATTCTGCTGGTGGGCATTGCAGTGTATTTGGATAAAGTTGTAGCAGTTTTTTTCAAAGTGAAAACCACAAAAGACTAACTTTATATGTGGCACATACAAAATGACACAAAATGCTAACTTTATATATCAACCATCCTTTAGTGCTGGTATTTATTGTCATATAAAAACCATAATATAGATTTTTGAACATATCAAATTTAAAATAAAACATTTTATGAAACACTTTTTAAAAAAATGGAAACTTCCTCATGTGGAATTTTAGGAATTTATTTGTATGCAAATTTATAAACTTGCATGAGTCAGAAAGTTAAACAAATGGTGATTTGTATTCTGGAATAAATTTTATATTTAAATTTTATGCATTTTCAGAAATAGCCGTGCAGTTAGATACAGAGGACCAAGTGATGATGGATTCCATGTGATTGTCACAGTTAATGCTGTGACAGTGGGAAATGGCTTCACAAGCACAACTATTAGGATGCCAACATACACTCCACCAAGTCTTCTAACAAATGGCAATTGGCATCATTTTGCTTTCACCATGAATGGAAAGAGTGCCACCATTGTGGTGGATGGATTACAGATAAATGCGATGGCAGCCTATAGCCTGGATTTAAACTTGAAGTAAGATAATATTTGTTATATCGTGTGCCACAAAAACTCATACAAAATGCCTGCCTTGCAACTTACAAAATAATATGAATTGATTTTATTCATTATTCATCATAAAAGCATGATAGAATTACATGTCTAAGTATATTTAACCCAATTACAGAAGTACATTGAGAATTCTGCGGGGATTTTTGTAGCTGTAAAGTAATGTGACATAGCTGAAGTGGAAACATGATATAATAACTTTAAAGATACAAGTGACACTATGCATAGAGTTTATCTACATTTTTTAAAGTAGATATAGGAAATATTTCTTTAGTGATTTGGAAACATTGATTGTCATGAGTGGTTTTGCCACTCCTAAAAATGACTAGTTTTTCATATTATGTATTTTTAAGGAAAAACATTCAGTTTGGATGGATTTGTTTCTCAATTACTTATAAGTGAAATTGACAGCTGCATTGCTGCATCCCTGAAAATAAGTTTATAAATTTTACAATAATTTTAGGATAGCGACTTTTTACAAATTTAGACTGTATGTGTAATACAGATTGTGTATTTTGTCAAATTAAGGAATGTTTTTATACAAAAATGAAAACGATTTTTATTTTCATTTACACATTTCCTTTGTGAATTGATACAGTAAATATTGCATGGGTGGAGTACTGTAGGAACATAACAGAATGATCCTGCATACTTCAGATTGTATGATCATTAAAAAAAAAGATTTTAATAATTGTGAATTTAGTTATACAGATTTTGTTTTCTGTTTTTGTTTATTTCTCCATTCGAATGTGAATCTTTGTGTGTTTACAAACTTGCAGTCTATTTTGGTAACTGATGCTGTATGCAAATTTTGATTTTCACTTATTGCGGGTTGCAGTTAATATTCATCAGTGCCTCGTTTCTCCATAGTTTTCAGACATGATTATGGTTGTGATGAAAGTTAAAATCACTAATGAAACAATTTTATTACCATATGTAATCAAGAATTTTTTTTTTTTTTTAAATTGGTTCAATTTGACATTGAGTGTAACTGATATATGATATTATATGACAGAAAATCAAGTAGCCATAGCAAATGTATGTTCAGTCACTTACAATTTGCATGATTCATATGGAAAAGTAATTTTAAAAAATTTATTATTTGAATCCTTTATTTTGTTATTTGGGATTCATATGTAGGCATTCTTGATGGCGCCATCTCATTGACTAAATTAATGTACACTGGAGGGTCAGCAGTTGGACACATTGTATCATCAGTTCATCCTGATGGTGAGAGAGAGAGAGAGAGAACAAGAGAGAGAGAGAGAGTAGAGATAGATGGAAAAGAAGAAGAAAAAATGAAATATGCCTTAATGTGGAAATACAGGTCTGAATAACATACACAAAATCTGACTGACTTATAACTGGAATAAGAAAGTAGTACCAAAAGTGATATCACCACTGTGGCACCAAAAATGGGATCCACTGATACATTTATGTATCTCATTCTGAAATATATAATAAATAATGTGAAAGTTTTCATTGTATGTCCTTAAAAAGTATGTATTTTTTAAGGCAAAATCTTTCAATTTACATAGATTTCATCTATTCTGTGCCAGTGGAGTAAATACCAAAAAAATAATTTGTAAGTTTTATAATAAGTTAGCTTTTATATTAAGTTAGGTTTTATAGTGAGTTAGGTTTTATATTAAGTTACGTTTTATAGTAAGTTAGGTTTTACATTAAGTTAGGGTTTATATTAAGTTAGGTTTTACATTAAGTTAGGTTTAATATTAAGTTAGGTTTTACATTAAGTTAGGTTTTATAATAAGTTAGGTTTTACATTAAGTTACATTTTATATTAAGTTAGGTTTTACATTAAGTTAGGTTTTATATTAAGTTAGGTTTTACATTAAGTTAGGTTTTATATTAAGTTAGGTTTTACATTACGTTAGGTTTTACATTAAGTTAGGTTTAATATTAAGTTAGGTTTAAGTTAGGTTTTATATTAAATTAGGTTTTATATTAAGTTAGGTTTAATATTAAGTTAGGTTTTACATTAAGTTAGGTTTTATATTAAGTTAGGTTTTACATTAAGTTAGGTTGTACACTAAGTTAGGTTTTATATTAAGTTAGGTTTTACATTAAGTTAGGTTTTATATTAAGTTAGGTTTTATATTAAGTTAGGTTTTATAATAAGTTAGGTTTTATAATAAGTTAGGTTTAATATTAAGTATGGTCATAATCATCAACTGTTGATGCAAAAGTTGATAGCCATCACTCTCCTCCCCTAAGATATGTTATGGTTCTTTTTGTCTGTGGCATGACACAACTAGTCTTGCAGGGTTTTTTTTATGGATTACCATGAAATTTGTGAAATAGTATTGTCATGATCTGAAGATTTGAATATCAACAAAATGATAGGTCCTATCAGGAAATATTATTGTCATGATCTGAAGATTTGAATATCAACAAAATGATAGGTCGCATAAGGCCTCTTTTTAGCCGAAAATTCAAAAATTTTCAGAAATGTCATTTATCTGATAATACCATGGCAAAAAATGTTTCAACATTTGAAAAACATAAAATTGCTATTGATTTTAAAAATTATTTGATATGACATCATAGGTATGTGCTCATGATGTAATGTTTGTGCTAAAATTGGAGCTATTTTTAAGAAACTAAGGTGGTCCACATGCGAGAACCAAATTCATATGTTTGCAGAATATAAAGATATGTATGAATATCTTTTGGTTCTTGCATGTGGACCAAGTGAACAAGGATAAAATTTAATTTCATCAGTGTTAATTGGTACCTTGAACCTCTACAATGGTAAAGTATTAAAAACATCTGAACTGATGTTTATGCTACAGTGAACACATAAAATGTACCAAAATGACTATTTCTAATGTAACATGTATAGAAATCAAATAGAACAAACAGAGAATGCAGTATTATTGTTGCCAATACTACAGAATTTATTTTACTACTTTGTGTTACTGTGTGCTTCTTGTTGTTGTCTGCATCTTCTTTGTAATTATCAGTGTTAGAATGTATGAAACATTATGTTTTTCTATAATGTATGAAACTATCTATTTTTCTCTAATTTATGAAAAAAAAATTTTTTTGTCAATGCTGGAACTTTTGTGCTTAAGTTCATATTTTAATTATACTGACTCTGGATGAAGTCAGGTTTAAAATATGCTGTGCCTAGTAAAGTGAATTATATCATTTTTTCATTATTGCATTCCGGTAGTAGATGTCTTTAAAACAAAAAAATTAAACAGTAGTTTAGAAGCAAATAATCACCATTCAGAAATAATGAAAAATGCCTTTGTCGTCTAACCTTCAAATGGTAAATGTGTTCTTAATTGAGATGATGTATCAAATTTTTTGGCCGTGAGTAGCATCTTCTTTAAAATGCAAGTCTGATATATACATAGTACGGATCTTTCCATTTTAAACAGACTATAGGCCATTTTGAAGGGTAGATAACTTTGAGGGCCTCAGATACAGCAGTTAATAGCATCACCCCTGCCATACTAAATACTTGAATTACATCATCAATAGTCAGTAGCTAAGTGAACAATCCCCTTTGTTAGATCATTGATGCTGTCATGCAGTGGATGATATGAGGTGATGACAAATAAACTATCAGTCTTTTTTTATAGTTATTTCCCTTTTAACAGTGCTAGTAGGGCTTACTCAGTAAAAGACAAATGGTGTTGGTCTGAAAGGACCTTTAAGAAAACCATTCTCTTCCTCATATTTGGTAAGTTCATCCATCATGTTTGGTAAAGTTCATCCATCATATTTGGTAAGTTCATCCATCATGTTTGGTAAGTTCATCCATCATGTTTGGTAAAGTTCATCATGTTTGGTAAGTTCATCCATCATGTTTGGTAAGTTCATCCATCATATTTGGTAAGTTCATCCATCATGTTTGGTTGTGTGATGGTTGAAAGAAGGTTTTCCTCATTGGTTGGAATGTTCAATTTACTAACCTTGGCATCAAATCCAATTTTAAAGTCATGACACAGTTTGCTAACCTTGGCATGAAATCCAATTTTAAAATCATGACACAGTTTGCTAACCTTGGCATCAAATCCAATTTTAAAATGACACAGTTTGCTAACCTTGGCATCAAATCCAATTTTGAAGTCATGACACAGTTTCATTAACAAAGTCTCTTTCAGGGTAATCATTCAGTTATTATTCAAGTTTGTGTACATTTATAGGAATAGATGGAGGAATAGGTAGTTGCTATTGAATCTTTACTCTGTGAAGTGAAGCAAGTTTAATGGTATTGGTACGAGAGACCATCTTAGCTTTCTCGTTCTTGGCAAGTTTATGGGAGTTGGATTAGAATGGCATTCCAATGAAGTGAATATTGCAGCACAGTTGAGTTCACCATGATGATTTTCACATCATTTTCACATGTGTAAGAACACAGCCCTGCATCATAATTGTTGCATGTTTCTCTGTTCTAGTAGAAAACCCTCTTGCACCCATGTTTGTCTGTGTCTGAATATGGAGAGCTTATTGTGATTGATTGCAGGTATGGATTGCAGTCCTGCTGGCTTTGGGAAAGTGATGGAATTCTGGGAAAAAGTCTGTGTCATGAGTATTTGATTGGCTGGAATCACATGTTCTAGTTTTTGTACCTCCAATCATTAACTAGATGCACCTGGGCATAAAAAGTTATAACTCTATATGACCATGTGACTTTTATAATAAAGTGGCACTTGGTTTCCTAATTAAAACAGGAATTAACTAATTATTCTTAAGTATTAATTGACAATAAAATATAACCTGTCACTGAAATAGCAGGATCCTTGTATATGCGGAAGATCACAGTTGTGATGTAATGGAATAAAGAATAAGGGTCAAATGCTACACCTTTGCCACATATATGATTCACGATACACAGCTTACGCTGAAATACTGTATCGATATACATGTCAACTTGATGGTTGTTTCATCTTTAAAAGAACTGTCAATGAATGTTAACTGTGTTTGACATATTGGTTGCACTTCCATTATGCAAATAACACAGAAGTATGCTTAGCATCTATTAATTATCCTTTGTTATCCATGAAAAGGTAACAGATTTGCTTCCAAACAGACTACATGTTAGTTTCCAGATCTTTTAATTCAGACTTGTTGGCCATTTCAGACTACTCATTTGATCAGATGCAGGACTCAACTTAGCCACCATGCCATTTGTCTTGCACTGCATGTATGCTTAAAAATATCCTATTAGCAATTTTATGCCTTAATTTTGGAAGACATGATGGTGTTATCTTCAAAACAGAAGAACTGCAATTTTCATTTGCAATGATATTCTCGTCTAGAACAAGTCCATGGGTGAGAGTGGATATTAACACCTCAGTGAACTTATATGTTGATGCAAAGCATCTGTCATGACCACAGACTAGTTTTTATTAGTAAAATAGGAAAACTATTGAAAACATCCATTCTGCTTCCATAAAAAAATTAATAAATTTATACAAGTACACAGACTTGGGTGGCAAGAAATTTGCCTCCTTGCTGATTCTGTGTTTATTTTGTTTATCCCATTGGCACATAAAGTCACTGATTACATATATCAGCATAAATAGAGATATTCCAAACTTGCTCTCCATGTACATTTTAAATGTATTATAGATCATTTAATATCCACTTTTGTGTGCAGTTTCTCTGTTACTTTGCATATACCTGGATTTGTATCTACTTGGATCAGTTTTAATGCCAATACTTACCCTGTGTCACGCAGGGAATAAGTACATTAAGTTCTGATTGGTGGTTATTATTTACCCTGGACTGGAACAAACAATAACCACCAATCAGAATTGAATGTAAGATATTTTACTGCATGACACACAAGAAGTGTAGTTTACATTTTTTACCCAAGCAGACAAGAAACAAAGCAGTAGAGAAATTTCACATTGAAGTGGTCATTAAATGATGACTCAAGTACTTCACTATACCTGGAGAACAATTTGGAATGACTCCTTTATGCTGATGAGAAACAATAATTAGGATCCAATCAGCAAGGGGTTGGGCAGATTACAAATCTTATCATCCTTGTGTTATTTTGTATTAGGTGGGTAGATATTCTGAATAGTTTTTTTATTTCTTCTTTACTGACGAAAACTGCGTGGGTTCGAGTCTCGGATTCGGCCAATGTGGGTATGTGAGAAAGCTTGCCAGTAGCTTCTCGTGGGTCGGTGGTTCTTTCCAGGGTTTTTCCGGGTTCTTCCTCCACCATTAATACTGGCCGCCATGTATAGCCTATCGTGTGCTGAAAAATGGCGTTAAACCCTACAACAACAACAACTACTACTGACGAAAATGAGTGCAGTTATTGCTTTTCTAAATTGACCAGCCTAGTGATAGACTTAATAATAAGTCAACATCTTTTGCTGGTATTTGACCAGATATGATACAGTCAGGCACCTCACCACCTGAACCACAATATCTTGTATGCCTTTAAGTAACAAGTTCACTGCATATTTCATTAATTAGAATCAGATATTCCCCTTTCTCTGGATCATTAAGTGTTTTATTCATGTTAATATTTGTTTTTCTAGAAACCCATATCTTTATCTGACCTCTCTTGACCTGTGTTTACTATATATACATATCCAAGAGTTCATGGTGTTCACAGACTTGTAGCATAAGAATTCCAGGATAATAACAAATTATAGACTGTAAAATAGTAAATTGCTTGTAGAAGTTTCCAGATTAATGTCTAATGAAATGTACATTTGTTTTAGCACACAGGTGTTTATTGGTCTGATGTACACAGGAGAAATGTCCCAAGTGACAGTGTGGAATTCAGCCCTGAGTTATTCTGACATTCTCATATACTTTGGTAATGTCAGTTTTGTTCCAAGTGGGACCATGGCACAGGGATGGTGGAGTTATGTGTTCCACCCAGGGGTGTCACGCCAGTATCCCAGTCAGGTGAAGTGTGACAGCTGTAAGCCATTGCAAGGTGAGGGAAGAGTTCTCTTAAGAGTGTTAAGCTGTATTGTTAATGAATTACACAAGCCATTCCAGAACTTGATATTTACCAATTCATATGCCCTCCATAAGGTAAATCATATTATATCATGATGTGTTCTGTCCATATGTTGTTGCCATTTATGTTTCTGCACAATAACTTGAATGGTCCACTAATAACAGTACCAAATTTTGTGGAAGGCATGCACTTAGGGTAAGGAAGAACCCTGTTGTTATCAGAGCACTGTGGCTAAAATAAGAAAAATGGTTTTAATGGCAGCAATTACTT
The DNA here is from genome assembly GCA_016617855.1 of Megalonaias nervosa. Lineage (NCBI taxonomy): Eukaryota > Metazoa > Mollusca > Bivalvia > Unionida > Unionidae > Megalonaias > Megalonaias nervosa. The sequence continues at coordinate 16,169 of JAECUM010000059.1, forward strand.
ATCCTGTCACTATTGCTTAGCTATCTATTTTCATGCCAAAAATATACTGTCCGTATGATGTGAATACGTCCCCAGAGTGGAGAAAAAGTCGGTATGACCCTTTGACCTTTTGCACACCACTCTGCTGGAGGCCATGCGCAGAAGGTAGATGTACCTGTATGTCATTCTATTCATAGATGCCATGTTGTATAGATGTCTGAAGCCATTGTGATGGAGAAATTAATACCTGTGGACAACTAATATACCGCAGTTAGCGGTCTCTCCTTCTCTACAGTGTTTATAATTCTCAGTGTTGCTACTGTCCATTTGTTTCTAAAACCATATTATAGTTTTTTGTTTTTACCCCCTTAGAACTTCATTAAAGTGGAATTCGGAAGCTATCTTGTGTTGTACCCATGGTGGCAGACACCTTTATTTTAAATATTAACCGAATGGTATGGGTAAGTCCCTATAGGAATGATAACAGGCCCCACTCAAATGTTGAGGACATTGTTTCCTCCATTTTTTATTTTCAACTTGATAAAGTAAGTTATAACTTCATACAACAATCGCATTAACATTCATGTATTTGCATGTTACTTCAATAAACAAATAATCAGAACTGGAATGTCTTATTTCTTTCAATAAAGAAAGAAATATTTCAGTGATAATTTCCATCTTTTGTTTACTCATGGTAAGTCGAGTTTTGCGACAACAAAGGACTACACCACTGCAAACAAAACAAAAACAAAAGAAAAATGTCAGCAAAACAGTCTGTGGGCCAGTGTGGCCACAAGAAAGCCTCATGGGATACACACACACAGACTGTATCAAGTGTTCTAGGTGCACTCAGAAAAAAGTTGTCCCATTTGTAATTTGTGGTCTTCCAGTACCAGGAAGCTAGTAGATTCCAGGCATACCTATTAAAAACGGAAGGACATTCTGTCTTCTTCATCCATATTTTCTGGTTTTTCTTCAAGCTCTCACAATTTGGGACAAACATCTTCAGTGGTTGCTGAAGTCCCTCTAGAAGGAGGGACTTGACATTTGAGAAGCTGTTCAACTTCCGCCAGTAGAGAGATGATGGAAAGTTCTCACATCCCTAACAGCGTTCACGCCTCAGGTAGCGGGTTTCTTCTTCCTGTTGGGGAGGTAGAGCACCATGATGGTGGGTTGCGCCCTCCCATTGGGGAGGTAAAGCATTGCGATAGCGGGTTGCGCCCTCCTCTAAGGAGGGTGAGCACCATGACAGTGGGTTGCACCTTCCCTTGAAGAAGGTTGAGCACCATGTTAGTGGGTTGAACCCTCCCTTTAGGGAGGATGAGCACCATGTTAGAGGGTTGCTCCCTCCCATCAGGGAGGTTGAGCACTGCAATACATATTGTGCCTCTGGCAGTGTGTTGGCCCCTTCTGCTAGGGAGACAACACATGGTTCCTATGATGCACAAAGTGAAGATGATGTCTTCTCCATCTATCACTCATTGACCTCATGGTACGGGGAAAGGTCCAGGACCAAGCTTTCCCCTCTCCCCCTTCCACCACCCCACCCTGTGCAGGATTTACAATCCATACACAGAATTGAGGCTAGGGATCGGGACCATTTCGGTGTCCCCCCTACCCAATTATACCTATAAACCCTTATGGGATGTATGGCCTTCCACCACAGGAACCTTGGCCTGTTTTGCCACCTTGGACTACTGGACCTTGCCATACCAATCGATGTGGTGCTGCAGCTTGTGTCCCACCATCACCTCACCGAGTGGTTTCCTTTCAGAAGGCTACAGGTGTTACATCATCGAGGGTAGATGTTCTCATCTCCCTTCCTCACCTCCTGATCAACCAGGGACTGCGACACATAGTACTCCTATGCCTCCTCCATCAAGGGACATAACAATGCACAGCCCCTCTCCAATTCAGTGTCCTTGACTATGAAGATGATGATGCTCTCTCTATCCTCGTTGACTCCAATGTGTTTGAGACAGAAGCTGTGGGAATGACACCTTCTCTCAGGCCCACTCCCTCATCTCAGGTGGATGAGGAAGAAGAGGAGGTCTGGTCCTTTGATCCTTGGTAAATGAGGTTTACCATCCAGCACGCAGTCCAAAAAGATCCGTTCCAGTTTAGAAAAGATCTCTGGGGTACCACTTCATCCAGACCTCTTACTTCTCCCACATTCATCTGCGATTGAGGAAATATCAGGGAGGTTTTCACAAGACCAAAATATTGCTTGACAAAGTAGAGGGTGGTCTGTTCCTCCCTCTAAGTTGAGACCCCTTATCTCTTCTTCAAGCTACTGGGTACATTCCCCGAAGTGGTCTATTAAACCTCCTCCTTTGGACACTGATGTGGCCAAAGTCAGTATTCCTTTGGGATCCTGGGCACACCTTCCTATCAAAGCAATTTATGCCATGGAACAAAAATACCCTGTTACCTGTAACTATAGCCTCATATGCTGACTTTTTTTCAGCTACTTCCTTTAGTATGCTGAGATAGGCCTCCCTGAATCCATCCTGATTACAACTTGTGCTGGAGGCTGTGGCTAAAACATCCCAGCATGTACTATCTGTTGCCATGGCAAAGTTTTGCTTAACCACAGTAAAGACCTGATAAGGGCTGCTCCTCTAGAAGCCAAGACTTGCTTTGAGGGCCTCATTCCTACAGTGGCTTCTCAAGACTTACTCAGTCACCAACATCAATCTTTTACCACCACTCCTGGTTCATCACATTTGACCAGGAAAAAATGAACTAGGCAAATCATCCTCGAGGACTGTCTGCCAAATTTTTCAAGCAGACACAACCCAAGTCCAATCCACAAATTCTTGCTAGACCACCTCCTCCCTCATCAGGTCCATGGCACCCAGTTCACCGCAGATCCAAGAGGAAGTTTTCTAATCCACCTTCCTTTCCTACCAGGGCAGGAAGAGGGTGGGAGCAGCCCTAGCAAATTATCCCCTCTCCTGATGTGCATCCCCTTTCCAAATGTACCAGTAGGTGCTTGCCTAGGCCTTTTCTCAGAGGCTTGGTCAAGCATCATGGACGTTGGTTGGGTCCTGTCCATTGTAAATGAGGGCTATCGACTCCAGTTTCAGGAACAACCCCCACTATCAAGGACCCCCATTTCCTTTCCCCAGTCCAGACTGGTGGAATTAAGGGAAGAGGTGCACACCCTTTTGCAGAAAGGGTCAGTCGAGAGGATTTTAAATGATCAGTCTCCCGCCTTCTATTCCAAAATCTTCCTGGTCACCAAGAAAAGCAGGAAATTTTGAATCATTATTAATCTCTCCCCACTCAACCAGTTTCTATTGGAGGAAAACTTCAAGATGGAAACAACCTTCTCAATCCGGATCACTCTTTGTTCGTCCGATTGGGCAGTCTCCATCGACTTTCATGATGCCTATTTACACGTCCCCATTTTTCATCCACACTGCAAATATTTTCATTTTTGCCTAGACCAGGAAGTTTCTCAAAATTGCAGGTTCTGCTGTTCAGAACCTCTTTCACACCCAGAGTCTTCACTCGGGTTATGGGAGTAGTAGTGACCTATCCTTGAATACAGGGAACATCACTTCTCCATTATTTTCACTGGTTGATTCACCATGTCCATGTTCAGTCCCTTCATCAGGATCTGTTCTGCTCTTGGTCCACCATAACTCAATTGGGTCTCTTACCCAACCTCGAGAAGTCGGAACTCGTTCAGTCACAGGACTTTGTTTACGTGGGGATGAACTTCCTCATGAACCAAAACTTGGTCTGGGTTCCCCTGGATCGGTTAGATCAAATCCTTGCTGTCCTACAGATGTTACGAGCAAAACGAATTTATCTGCTCACCTTTATCTGTCCCTACTTGGAACCTTGACTGCCTCTGCCGAATTGGTTCCTTTAGGATGTCTTCACATGTGTCCTCTACAGTTCCTCCTTCTGGCAAGGTGGAAACCTCACAGAGATTCTTTATCAACCCTGATCCCGCTAGGACCAGTTTTTCACCACCATTTGCTTTGGTGGATGAATCGAGACAGATTCCTGATTGGGTTTCCCATGACTGCACCTGATTACCATTCCTATCTGTTCACAGATGCATCAGATTCAGGCTGGGGAGCCCATTTAGATGCAGAGGGCATAATTCTCCATGGTTCTTGGACTCGGGTGGAATTGCCTCTCCACATCAACAACCTAGAAATGAAAGCAGTATTTCTAGCATTGCAAGGGTGCATCGGCCTAACAAGTGGCTGATGTGTCATGGTCTCCTCAGACAACACATCTGTCTTAGCCTACTTACGATGTCAAGGAGGCACACATGCCCCTTCTCTCTGCGTGGAAGTCTGGAATCTTTTCCTCTGGGCAGTCTCAGAGAATATCACAATCCAAGTTCGCCACAATCTGGGCAAGATGAAAGTATTAGCAGACAGCCTGTCCAGAACAGACCGAGCCATCCTCACAGAATGGTCTCTTCACCACTCGGCAACAGAGTCCATGTTTTCCCATTGGGGAAGATCTCTTGTGGACCTGTTTGTGACCAAGCTTAACAACAAACTTTCCTTTTACGTATCTCCTGTCCCGGATCAGAAAGCATGGGCAGTTGATGCATTCAGCTTCCAGTGGGATCACCCATTCACATATGTCTTCCCATCTTTCCAACTGCTACCACAAGTTCTGCAAAGAGTCTGAACTTCCACTGCTTGGATCATTCTCATTGCCCCATTGTGGCCGCAATGACCATGGCTCAGTGATCTCCTAGACCACTTGATAGATCAACCCAGGTCTCTACCACACAGTAGGGATCTCCTGTCACAGCACCGGGAATCTCTTCTCCATAACAGCCAAGACATTCTCCACCTTCATGCCTGGCTCATCTCAAATGATCTCTCTGCCAGAACAAGTTTTTGGACAGAGTCATCAGTTGCATTATTCAGGCCAGGAGAGCTTCTAGATCCAAAAGTTTATGATGCCAAGTGATTGGTGCAGTAGGAAACACATTGATCCTATCCACCCTTCTGTAACTTCCATTGCTGATTTCCTTTTGTTCCTTTTTGAGACCAAAAGATGTTCAGTATCCACTATCAAAGGCTATCGAGCTGCCATCTCCAACACACTTAAATTCTCACAGGGCACAGACATCGGTTCAGATCCATACCTTGCCGATCCTTTAAAGTTTTTTGAGCTTCAGAGACCTGTCTCGCTCTCTTGTGCCTAGATGGAATCTTTCCTGTGTTCTTTGGTCATTAACCAAAACACCTTATGAACCATTGAGTAAAGCACCCTTTTTGGATCTCACACTCAAAACTGTGCTCCTTCTCACCCTTGCCTCATCAAGACGAAGAAGTTTAATTCATGCCTTGTCCATTGACTCTGGCTGTCTTAAGTTTAATGGGAACTATGACTCCATTTCCCTTCTCTGCCAACCTGATTTTCTTGCAAAAAAATTAGTTACCTTCAGTAACCCCCTTTACCCATAGATATTCCCAGTATCAGTAAAATATACACAGAGGATGATCAAGATAGGCTTTTATGCCCCGTACATGCTCTTCGCTTCTATCTTAATGTCTCAGCGCAAAAGAAAGGGTAGGAAACATCTCTTTCTCCCTATTAAGGACTCCATAGCCATTTCAGCTGCCACTATTTCCTGGTGGATTGTCAAGACAATCAAACAAGCGTACAAGCCTCTCACCAATCAAGACCTCACTTTTATGAAACTTAATTCCCATGAGGTTCAAGTCGTTGCTACCTCTTGGGCCTACTTGAATCATTCCTCTCTGTAGGATATTATGAAAGCAGCTTTTTGGTGCTCCCATAATACCTTTTCTGCCTTTTACCTCCACTTGTTAGCACAACAGAGCACAGGCATTTTTTCTTTGGGTCCCATTGTTATGGCACAGCGTGTTACTCAAAGAGATGCAAATATTCTGTGGAAGTGGACCTCTCCCTCTATGGTGAGTACATTTAATTTCTCTGTTTTTGATCAGTTTGACATCATACTACCCACCTTACTGACAAATTCAGCTAAGCAATAGTGACAGGACAAGTAATTGCTGCTATTAAAATGTAGTTTTTTGTTGGGGTAAAACTAATTTTAATTATGCAATACTTATCTGTTGCTATTGCCGAATACCCTCCTCCCACCCCACTCTGATATCTTGTGTAATTGTCGTCTGTGAAAAGATGACACATAGGTACATCTACCTTCTGCACATGGTCTGCAGTAGAGTGCAAAAGGTCAAAGGGTCATACTGACTTTTTCTTACATCATACAGACAGTATATTTTTGGCATGAAAATAGACAGCTAAGCAATAGCAACAGGTAAGTATTGCACAATTAAAATTAGTTTTAAGATCCCCAATAACAACTACATTTTTGCACAACAACTAGAGTATTCCATTATCTAGTTACCATTATAGTCTGCTTCCACATAGGATATGGAAAATGCCTGCAGATTTTGTCAAAAATTGAAAGGTCAAGGTCTCTGACTCAAACAAGAAAATTGCTTCTGCACATCAGCATTTACCATCCTTTGTCAACAGCTTGCAATTTGAATAAGAAAGGGGTCTATTGATTTAGGAGTCGCATGGTCAAAGATAAACACCACTATTACTAAAGAAGAAAAATAATCTCTGCATATGAACTTGAGGTTACCACCATGTACAGTTACCAAATCTTGTTGGCTTGCACATAGGGTAAGGAAGCGACAAATCAAATATGGGTCAAGCAAGAGTCCATGCCACTGTTACTGAATGAGGGGAAATGGTTTTTGTACAAATGACTTGTTATTTACTATGAAGAGTTAGCTGCCTTTGTGGCTGATGCCTGGACTTGGATAAGGAAGAAGTGTATTGATTTTGGGATCAAAAGGTCAAAGTCAAGTTTGCTGTGACTGAAAAAAGAAAACTTTTTTTGTTCAATGACAATAATTCTACAGGACACATGAAGATAAACTCTGTTGAATTTAGGGTCAAAGGACCAAGATCACAGTAAATCAAAGAAGAAAAATAATTTATACACAATAACTAGAGTTCTCAGCCATCTACAGTAACCAGACTTTGTAAATGGTTTCACATAGGTCATGGAAGATTCCTATTAATTTTGATGCTGAAGGATTGAAGACTGAAGTAAGAAAAATTTCATTTTACGTAACAGTTTTAGTTATAGCCCAAGTACCTAGACCAAACGTTATGGTGGGTTAGCATGTTAGGTATAAAAGATGCATGCAGATTTTGAGGTGAACAGATTAAAGGTTAGTTTCATTCTGCCTCAGAGAAAAATGGTATTGTATAATAGTTTTTGTTCATGAATATGTTCTTTGATCAGACTTTGGATGGCTTGCACATAGGGCAGTAAAGAGGCTTTAGGGGTCGAATGGTCAGAGGTCATAGTCATGCAAAATCTATTAAGACAAAGATGTTTTCTCTAGAATACAACATGAAAATTTGAGGGGAAATAAAGTAATGTGAATCAGATACAACATAATCCTAAAAGTTGTATCACATGTCCAAAAGTATAGGTTGCTCCAAATGAATTCCAGTATTTCATGTGCTGATGTACCCATAACCTTGAATGAGCAGATGTGCCAACAGTCTTGATGTATCTTAATGATATAATCCAGAATGTCCTTGAATGAATTCACAGTACCCCAAAATAGGTTTTTAGTCCAAAAGTCTGTGAGCACTTTGTAATTCCAATTAATATTTTTTCAAAATCCTCTCAAATTGTAACTGAACACTACTAAAATTTATTCCACAAAGAATGATGTTAAGATAGGAATGAAATGGTCTTGTTTACTTCAAACTTGTATATAGACTGTCACCTGACTTACGACACAACAAAATGCTCTGGACTTGGGTCATTTACAGTGGAATTTTCAAATTTGTAAACAAGCTCAGGTCTGTTTACTTAAGTTTTAGCAAAGAGACTGAAAAACGTAAGGTAGATTATAGGGTTTTTTGTCCAAGGAAAAATCCAGTGTCCTGAACTCAAATCCAAGTAAACATGTTGCTTACAAATGATCATTATCTTATCAACAATAATGGACAGTAATTATCTATGTAATATGTTGTTTACAACTGGACATTACTATCTACTGACATGGGTAGAAGTTAAGCACTATACAGTAAAAACTGTCATGAGCGACCTCTGCTATGAGCGACCGCCTGTCATTTCTGACCACAATCGTAATGCACGGATCGATTTTATTATATAAATGCTCTTATGAGGGACCACTTGCTGAACGCGACCAGCGACCACAATGTCTTGGCAAAATATGCATTTCAACACTGCTATGAACAAATGCATCACAAAAACGAGGATAAACTCCACCGACCTTTATTTAATCCCTGTAAGAACGACCACTAATACCATTCTAGATAAAAACAAAAAAATTTAAAAAATAGGCTGCTACCGATGTGTGAATATTTTAGTTATGCTTATAGTGTTTTATAGTTTCTGTCATAAACCAGACTAAAGTATATGTAGATTATTTCCTAGTCTGGTTCCCTGCTTTGTATGCTCCCTGCGTTGTTCTCTGCTATTCGTATAGGGGTGAGCAACGCAGGGAGCATACAAAGCAGGGAACCAGACTAATTATTCCTGCACTTAGCCTGCTTCCCAGCCTTAATCGCAGGAGCTGACATCCATGTGAACAACCATATCGCGAGAACAAACGGACACCACTGACTTATATGTAATCAATTGTTACAATGACCGCTTGATTAGTAATGATTGTTCTGATCAAAAATAAGCATAAAAGGAATATTAAAAAAAAAAAAGAATTGTTGCTACTGGTGATGGATGCTACAGTCCATAAACAAGGCTAATATACATGTCACGAATTGCCGTTGGGGTGCCAAAGTTGACATAGTGGTCGCGTATATTGTTTGTCTTTAGAGTTAATCCGTATTGCCAGGGGTGAATAAGGTCATTGTCTATTAAACCAGCAAGAGAGAATCGTTTGTGGGATTCCACTAATAGTGTTAAAGGCTTGTGATGTTTGTTGTTTTTCCTCCCGATGTTAAGTGATTACAGCCCAATCACAAAGCTGTCGTCTATTCAAGTTGGTGCGACCAGGTTACACACTTAGCTTATAGAGTTAATCCTAGTATGTCATCTTTGAATGAAGCCGTTGACTTTTGTCTTTGAGTATATGGTTCTGTTTCTGGATGAGATAATTGTTTCTTTTTATTTCATTAATTGTTAGATATGCAATGCACATGTGTAGATTTTTCATATTTTCCCACAGCCCAGTCAAAACCATCTTTATGTTTGATATTACAACTGAGCACTAATAATTTTAACACCTAGAACCTTAATGACAGTGGACGAACCTCCAACTAAAACGAGACAAATTTTAAGGCTGGAGAAAATAATTATTGTAACTGAAAGAAGTGAAAAAGAGCAGACCACTTGCAGAAGAGTGGTTTAAACATAGGTGAAACAAATTTAGATTGTTATAAAGAAAAAGAAGTAATTCAGAAACGATTTCATATGCTAAAATATGTGATCTTCAAATGTAAATGTGATTTCATGTTTAATGACAGAAGTATATCTTTATTGCTATATAATTTTGTTTTTAGATGAATGCATATAATATTTTAGCAAGAAATATTAATAAAGAATAGAATATATGTACAGTGATTGTGGTTATTTTTCTTGAAATTGTTCTGAAACTGGACCTTGGAAACTGGTCTTTTTGTACAAGCCTGCTATGAGAGACCACCTGTCTTGAGAGACCGCTTTTTATATATATTTCAAGTAGCTTTTCTTGCAAATTGTGTATTATGTCCATTTAATGATTGTTTTCAAACCAAAATGAAGAGATTTTATTCTCATTGACATGTTTCTTGTGCAGATTGATACTGTGAACATTCATGGGGTGGGGGTACTGTAGAAACCTTTCAAAGCTAAACGTATTTAAACAAAAGATTCTAATGAATGTGAGTTTACTTGTGAAGGTTTTGGTTATTTATTTCGTGTATTTCTTCATTCAAACATGAATTTTTGGCCTTGGCAAGCTTTCAGTCAAGTTAGGTAATAGATGCTGCACCCAAATTTTGATTGTCACTTAATTTCTGTTTGCAGTGTACACTCATCAATACCCGATTTCTCCATCATTTTCAGACATGATTATGAATGTTTTGAGAGTTTCAATAACTAATTAAACAGTCTTCGTACTATATTGAACCAAATATTTTCCTGATAATTATTTATTTCTCATAGAGTATAAAAGGCATGTGTGAAATAACAACAGTTCATGTAAGATCGGTGAGTAATAATTTGCAGACTAATTTGAATAAAGTTAAAATTTGAAGCCTATGTTTTATTATTATGGAGTTTGCTGCTTCTTATTAATTACATAAATGGTGTACTAGAGAGTCTAGTCTCAACACATTTTAAAATGTGCTATTCGTGGTACTCTGATAATCACTAGAAAGATGGGCTATCTGGAAACTTGAGGGGCACATTTGTTCTGTGAAAAATTTGCACATTAATAAAAAATTGTTTCACCACTGTCACTTAGCTTGACCACCATGGTAGCCATCACAAAACCTTGTTATCCCTGTTGCAAACTTCTAGGAGGATGGGCATTGTTATGTACAAATTTGTCCTGAGATCAAGTTGTGCTTTTGTAAAAAAGAATGTCATGCCTCACTGACATTTGACATGGCTGCATAGATTGTTATCTTGAAAATCTAATCTTGCTGCTATTTGTCTGAAAATGCTTGCTTAAACACCAATCTTGGCTTGTTGGTGCATGTCCATTTGACTACAGGTTCATTGTCAAAAGTCATGCCGTAGATTTTGTTCTATAAAGCACTACTGTGAACATCTCAGTTTAAAACATTTATATATGTAAATTGCATGTAATGTTAGTTTTAAGCTAGTTCAGTTATCTGGTATCAAAATATAGGGGAGTGAGGAAAGCCACCTCATTGTTTGTATCAATGATTCAGATTCTCTTGACCCATCCTATATTGCTGCTACTGTTACAGATGCGCAAGACAGTGGTATCTAGCTGAAAATGAATTGATTAAACAGTAAAACATTTGTTACGTTATACTTTTCAATACAAGACACTGTTCAATACAAGACACTGTAACAGTGGACGGAAGATGTCAAAGGTGGCATCCTGTTTTATCTTGTATCTGTATATAATCTATGTCTGCAACTGCCATCATTTGCCAGCAATCTGACTGTTGTTACCAGTATTAGTTGCTATTATTTTCTGATCCTTTTTCATCACTCTCTGAAAAAGAGAAGACTTTCATATAACACCACATGAATGTACTCAAATTCCCAGCTGACAGCATGTCGTTTCCATATAAATATTAGGATTATTAGGTGTAAAACTTGTTATGTTGTAATTAGAAGTTCATTGTTCCCTGTTATTAATTAGCATAGATAAATGTATTGTAAGATATATGAACAGTACATTGATCAGAAAGGCTGTGTTATCTCTAATTAGTATGTCTGTAAATTGAGGGATCTCACTCCTTTATGTAAACCTTTTAAGATGGTACCAACAGCCCTCAGCTACCATCAAATAGGGCATTATGCGTAACCCAAAGTACATTATAACTGCCATTAGATTTAACCTGTTATTACATTTAAATTTGATCTGATTGAAATTGCCATGATGTTTGAATTTTCTCTCAAAGATTTGAGTGATCTCAGGCCTTCTTTTAGTCACATCTCTTGCTTTATTGTAGTAGCCTTGGGTGGCCAAGTAGTCTAGAGTGCTTGCCTTTACCAATCTCTGCCATCTCACCTCAGTTTGCATGTGTTTGACTCTTGCACTCATATACTCTTGCACTTACCAATATGTAGCTTCAGAGTTGGAAAAGTTCTGTCAAAGAAAACAAGTTTTAAAAATTATGTATTTCAATTTCAGTGGACAAGACACCCCCACAGGCAGTATGTAACAGGGACCCCTATGCATTGACAGTACCCACAATTATTGATCGGTTTGTCACACTTGGTGCACTGGAACAACAAAACCTCAGAAGCAAAGTTAACTTTACAGGATACAATGTGACAAGCACCCTACCTCAAGGTTTGTTATATATTAGAATATCTATTTTGTGTACCTTAAGGTGATAACCTTCAAAACAAGTGAAGTTTTTGTAATAATAGACGTAAATTTTAATTGTCCCTTCCAAACACATTGGATTCAGGTTATAGAAATGTGATCACTCTGTCCCACTGTCAAGCATAACTCCAAAAGTATTTAAAAGCTCTCTTTGAAACTTGCTACATATAGATTTTTTTATCAAGATGTCCTCTTTGCTGATCACAGTTCTTAAGTTTAATTATTTTTAATGTTTCTGTCCATTTTTCTATCCATCCATCACATATACTTTCATTTCAGGAGTATGACTCATAAATTGTTTAGTATATCTCAATTAAATTTAAGTACTCATATTAGACTAGTGGTGTAGATGTGCCATATTAGACTAGTGGTGTAGATGTGCCTTAACTACTCATTTTAGACTAGTGGTGTTGATGTGCCTGGAGTACTTGTATTAGACTATTGGTATAGAAGTTCCTTAAATATTCATATTAGACTAGTGGTGTAGATGTGCCTTAAATACTCATCTTAAGCTAGTGGTACAGATGTGCCTTGAGTACTTGTATTAGATTAGTGGTATAGAAGTGCCATAAATATTCATATTAGACTAGTGGTGTAGATGTGCCTTAAATACTCATCTTAAACTAGTGGTACAGATTTGCCTTGAGTACTTGTATTAGATTAGTGGTTTAGAAGTGCCTTAAATATTCATATTAGACTAGTGGTGTAGATGTGCCTTAAATATTCATATTAGACTAGTGGTGTAGATGTGCCTTAAATACTCATATTAAACTAGTGGTACAGATGTGCCCTGAGTACTTGTATTGGACTAGTGGTGTCGATGTGCCTTAAGCACTTGTATTAGTCTAATGGTGTAGATGTGCCTTTAATACTCATATTAGACTAGTGGTGTAGATGTGCCTTGAGTACTTGTATTAGACTAGTGGCGTAGATGTGCCTTGAGTGCTTGTATTAGACTGGTGGTGAAGATGTGCCTTGAGCACTTGTATTAGACTAGTGATGTAGATATACCTTAAATACTCATATTAGACTAGTGGTGTAGATGTACCTTAAATACTCATATTAGACTAGTGGTGTAGATGTGCCTTGAGTACTTGTATTAGACTAGTGGTGTAGGTGTGCCTTGAGTACTTGTATTAGATTAATGGTGTAGATGTGCCTTGAGTACTTGTATTAGACTAGTGGTGTAGATGTGCCTTGAGTACTTGTATTAGACTAGTGGTGAAGATGTGCCTTGAGCACTTGTATTAGATTAGTGGTGTAGATGTGCCTTAAATACACATATTAAACTCGTGGTGTAGATGTGCCTTGAGCACTTGTATTAGACTAATGGTGTAGATGTGCCTTGAGCACTTGTATTAGACTAGGGGTGTAGATGTGCCTTAAATACTCATATTAAACTAGTGGTACAGATGTGCCTTGAGTACTTGTATTAGACTAGTGGTATCGATGTGCCTTAAGCACTTGTATTAGTCTAGTGGTGTAGATGTGCCTTTAATTCTCATATTAGACTAGTGGTGTAAATGTGCCTTGAGTACTTGTATTAGACTAGTGGTGTAGATGTGCCTTGAGTACTTGTATTAGACTAGTGGTGAAGATGTGCCTTGAGCACTTGTATTAGACTAGTGATGTAGATGTACCTTAAATACTCATATTAGACTAGTGGTGTAGATGTATCTTAAATACTCATATTAGACTAGTGGTGTAGATGTGCCTTGAGTACTTGCATTAGATTAGTGGTGTAGATGTGCCTTGAGTACTTGTATTAGATTAGTGGTGTAGATGTGCCTTGAGTACTTGTATTAGATTAGTGGTGTAGATGTGCCTTGAGTACTTGTATTAGACTAGTGGTGTAGATGTGCCTTGAGTACTTGTATTAGACTAGTGGTGAAGATGTGCCTTGAGCATTTGTATTAGACTAGAAGTGTAGATGTGCCTTAAATACTCAGACTAGTGGTATAGAAATGCCTTGAATACTCATTAGACTAGTGGTGTAGATGTGCCTTAAATACTCATATTAGACTAGTGGTGTAGATGTGCCTTGAGTACTTTGACTAGTGGTGTATATGTGCCTTGAGTACTTGTATTAGACTAGTGGTGAAGATGTGCCTTGAGCACTTGTATTAGACTAGTGGTGTAGATGTGCCTTGAGTACTTGTATTAGACCAGGGGTGTAGATGTGCCTTGAGTACTTTTATTAGACTAGTGGTGTAGATGTGCCTTGAGTATTTGTATTAGACTAGGGGTGTAGATGTGCCTTAAGTACTTGTATCTTTTGATATTCAAAATGATTCAGTTTAGAGATTTAAAATAATATATTTTTGTTCATTTCCTGTCCATCAGTCTGTCCAGTATCCACACTTTCATTTCCATGGCAAAACTCTAAAGTAGTTATGGATATTTCTGTCAATTGATTTCTGAAGTTATTTCAACCATTTTAATAAAACTGTACCACATACACATAACAGTAAAGACAGACCAGGTCAGGACAGATAGAGATTTCCAAATTTGGTCAGGAGTTATGTCCTCAAAAGAGGAAGGACAGTCATCCACCTAATTTTTACAATGCAAATGGACAAAAATTACAACTATTGAATAAAATTTACTTTTTTTAATTATTAAATTCTGCATATTATCTCATCAAATCAGTCCTTTCACAGGAACTTGTTGCCATTTGTAAATCTTCTTGTACGTACCACAAGCATTTTCAGCATTCCTCAGAAATCATTGCTGGATTACATTGGTGGCAGTCCTCATCATGGTTGATCTTAACACTTAGGAGACAATGTACTTTTATTGGATCCAGGTTTCATTTAGAGTCAGCCTGAATTTTCCTTAGAAGGGAAAATGTCCTTTGTATTGTTTGCATGGGAATGTGGCAGTGTCAGTACAACTCTACAGATTCCACCAAGAAGTTTAAATCATTTCCAGCCTGTGGGTAGATTCGGATTGCATGCGAGAACTGCTTAAGATTGGTACTGTCTGGGTCAAATTCTGATATTGTTTTAATATCAGCAAGTTTCGTAACATGAAGCACAAACACTATATCATTTCATCGTTGTAACTTTAAGCCTAATTTGCAGACACATTTGTTGTTATTATTATGACACTTTCATGACAATCAGATTCAGAAAATGATTATCCCTTGCTAGCATTATAAACTGAGACAAAGACCCCATTCATCCCAGGCATTACGGATTCCAGCGGTAGTTAGTATTTTTGTCTGGTTTACATTAATGTTTACAAAGGATTAAATCAAATTCAATGATGTTTATATCAGTTTTTGCAATGTCATTCATAGTAGTGTGGAATGCATATTTTGCCTAAAAATTGTGGTCACTGGTCACTTTCTCCAGATGGTCGTTCAAAAAATATTATGTTTGGCTATAAAGTTGGCAAATAGTGTCATGCACTTCTGATTTTATCAACATTTGATGCAGACTCTGCAAACATGGATTTTGGTGCTGGTATATATATTGTCTTGGTTAATATGCTTTTATGAGATCAGAATTCTGCATGATACATGATGTCATTCTTGTGCCATAATAAACTTAAAAATCAGCTTTACAAGAAGAGCAAAATGCGTATTTATATCCCCTTGAATGTTATGGCAGCCATTGAAATTCCCATTTCCAAGCATCTCTGGAGTTTGTGATATTTTGTTTGCTTGGATTTTGGTATTTTGACATTGGCATGTTTAGACATCTTGACAAACTTCAAACACAGAAGTCAGATTGATCCAGTTTTATGCTACTTGAGCTCTTGAGTAAGCAAACTGTAATCAGTTAGCATTTTTAATCCTGTCCTAATTACTTTTGATCATATGTCTTGACAACTTTAAGCACCGAAGCAGAACATGCCTTTCTGAGAGCTTCAAAGTAATATTTATTGTTTTATTGTGATTGGGCTGTTTAGTAACCCAATCATATTCCATTAATGTCTTTTCTAAATAACTTCCATTCACGCATCACACATAGTGTACATAGCATAATCCACCTTGACAAAATTCAAATAATGAAGCCAACTGACCATACTGACAGGATCAAAGGGTGAAATTAGCAATACCATGGTCTTGAACTGCTGAAGTCAGTTCAGTCACATGATCACAGGTATTATTACTGTAAATATACTACAATAAAACCTGTTATGAGCGACCTCTGCTATGAGTGACAACCTGTCATTTCTGACCACAATCATAATGCACGGATGGATTTTGTTATATAAACGCTGTGTTGTAAGCGACCACGAATCTGCGGAATGTGACCAGCTACTGCATTTTCTTGGCAAAATATGCATTTCAACACTGCTATGAATGACTGTATTGCGAAAACAGATAAACTCCACTGACCTTAATTTAATCCCTGTAGCAATAATCGTTTATACTGTTATTTAAAAAAAAAAAAAAAAGGCTGGCTACTGATATCTTGAACTTTGTAGGTATGCTTATAATGTTTTGTATTTATTATTGTTAACCAGACTAAATTACATGTAGGTTATTCCAGCATGTAGCCTGGTTCCCGGATTATGTAGCTACCACCCATATATGTACGAGTAGGACCCAGTATCTAGCTCTATGAATGACTGTATCACGGAAACAGAGGCAGACACCACTTTATGTAATCATTTGTAACAATGACCACTTGATTAGCAAAGACATCTCTGATCAAAACCAAACAGAAAAAGAACAAAAAAAAAAAAAAAAAAGGATTCTAGCTACCAGTGACTCATTAACCCCTGGAGGTTTTTGTCATTTTCGCCTGAAATGTGAGTAGGAAACCCATTTTGGGGGCTATTTCTGAATACATCCTAATACATCGACCTCCAAGACATTTTAGGTTAACGTAATGCCTAGTTGTGTTAAAAACATCCGTTTTCATTGGCTATTTCGCCTGAGCATGAGCAGAAGGGTAAAAGTTGGACTTCTTTTTTTTTTTTTTTTTTTTTGCTTAACGGACCCATCCTTTTCGTGTCGAGACCACTCTTTATTCTAAATGCCCATCTGATCCTACTTTTTGCAAAGGTTCACCTGTCTGTGTGCAGTTCAGACCGGTCTGTCTTAGATCTGAGGCCAAAAAGTCTAAAATCCGGACACAAAATCGGATTCCGACCTCGTGCGAATTTCGGCTGGAAAAAACTCGGGTCCAAAAAGTTACGTTTTTCCCTCTGTATTTTGTAGTGCAACTAGAACATCCATATTATTTGGTATCAGCGTAAAGCTACATCTGTCTACCTTTGTTTAATATCACCCACGTTATTGTGTCGTACATGACCTTGACGCTACAGAACTCAGAAGTTGGCTACCACCTCCTGTCGCATAAACGCGGCGCCAGGGGTTAATGAGTTAATGATTTTTTAAAATATATATCTATTTTGGGGGGCTTTTAAAAGTGAGAAATAAAAACAATAACCAAAATTTACAGATCATTCATTTTTCTGGGTGCCAACTCTAGAAATTTTCTGACAATAAAACAGATTTTAAAAAAACAGTAACTAACAAAAATTAAATATTATCTGGATGTATTTGGTTGTTTTTAATTTTGTTCCTAATGAAAAGCAAATCTGGATGTTGAGTAAATTCTCCGGAGAAGTGGTACATTTTCAAGTAAAAGCATTTTCCCATTATATTTGCAATAATGATAAATGATAATCTACTCCATCTTGTTAACCTGATAGGTAAGTACATAGGGTTATTTTTCCAGAATTAATTTTTCTCAGAAAACAAGAGGAAGGAAGGCTTGGTAAATTGTGATTTCATTTACAGTCTTAACTGTAAGAACTTTTGTTCCATTTCAAACAGTGGATTATTATGCACTCTTCCGGCTAAATGGAGTGAAATTATACATGTTTAGAATGATTGAAGTGACATAGATTATGTCTGTATAAGCATGTTTGTTTAAAATGATTGGAAAGGAACGGGGTGACAGAGATGATGTCTGTAACAGCAGACCTGTTTAAAATGATTGGGTGGGGGCTGGAGATATGTTTGAAGTATGTACACCTCTCCCTCAATAACTCGCACACAACAGGGTCCACAAACATAGACCACACTATAAGTGAGGGTGGTTTGTTTATAATGATTGTTAAAGGGATGAAGGGGGCATGGATTATACCTGTATAAGTATATTTGTTTAAAATGATAGGGGTGGGATTTGGGGTTGGGACGTGGATTATGTCTGTATAAGTATATTTATTTATAATGATAGGGGTGGGATTTGGTGTTGGGACATGGATTATGTCTGTATAAGTATATTTGTTTAAAATGATTGGGGTGGGATTGGGGGTATGGGACATGATTATGTCTGTATATTTAAGTATATTTGCTTAGAAATGGAGTGGGGAGGACATGGATTATACCATTATAAAGTATATTTGTTTGGAATGAATGGAAAGGAGTTGGGGAAGGGGTATGGATTATATCTGTATATAAGCAGATGTGTTTAAAATGGTTGGGGTGGGTTTGAGGGTAGGGGGCATTGATTATGTCTTTATATGTATGTTTGCTTAGGAAGATTAAGCCAATATGGATTTATATCAGTATAAGTGATTCTAAAGATAGTAAAAAGTAGCAGAGATTTACAAAATATATTTAAGTGAGCTTGCCCAAGGGAAACTGACTGGAAAGCTGAATATGCTGAAATTTGATTTTCCCCAAACATGATATCCCAGCTTGAGTGAAAACATAAGATATGTGACAGGTCAAGGAAATCACATATTTATTTTAACTTTTGTTTTCTTTTTCTTTTTTTTCTTTGTTGGTACTTTAAAACTATATGCCAGTAATTAAAGATATATAAGTAATACATGTAGATGGATATGTAAATAATACATGTAGATAGATATGTAAGTAATATGTGTAGGTATGTGAGTAATACATGTAGATAGATATGTAATACATGTAGATAGGTATGTAAGTAATACATGTAGATATGTAATACATGTAGATAGATATGTAAGTAATACATGTAGATATGTAATACATGTAGACAGGTATGTAAATATTACTTGTAGATATGTAATACATGTAGATATGTAAGTAATATATGTAGATAGGTATCTAAGTAATACATATAGATGGATATGTAATACATGTAGATAGGTATGTAATACTTGTAGATGAGAAAAGGTTAGAATGCAGATATTGTCACAAGAGCAAAAGCAGACATGTAGATGTATATAGATGGGTAAATAGTTAGGTAGAAAAGGTTTTTAAAATATTTCAAGTTTTAAGTAAGAGAGACAGAGAAATATATAGAGATGTTTAAACAGGTTTTACAAATGCTCAAATTTTAAGTAAGAGAGACAGAAATATATAGAGATGTTTCAACCTTAAAATGAAAAATTAAACAGCCAATAACAATATTCTACAAGGGAAACTCATTATCAACAATGATTGGAACTTTACAGTGCATTTAGCATCATACTGGTTATTTTTGTTTAAAAAAGGTTAACTAGAGCTAGAAACTTCATAAAGTTTCCATTTTCTTTCCTACATAGCAGACTAATCTCATCGGGTACATCAGCAATAATGGAAGCAAGAGTGCTTATAATGATTTATTTATAGTCACAACTGAAGGATTGACAAATGCTTCATCCATATATTTAACAATTATTATCTAGTGCCCTTGAAATCAGTGATTTTCATGAGAATATTTGACGAGCCAACTTTTGAGTTGAGAACACTTACTTTCATCCATTTAGCTGTTTGCCAAGCAGTAAGTATGTATCTGTCTCTTGTAATTTTAACTTAAACTGCTTGCTACAGATTCACAGTATATTTATCACATTTTAAATGAAATCCACCTGGTGGTTGATCATTACAGACAAGTACATTTTATATCCAAAACACACAAGTCAAAGAAATCTCACAAAAGTTATATTATTAACAGCTAATACTGAACCTCTATATTGGTCTAATGGATTGCTCTGGAGTTAGCAAGCTCACAAACTGCATGAGGCTAGGTTAGAACCTGAAAGTCGTTTAATCACAGATACATAGAAATATTATGATTAAAATACAACTCATAAGTTAGAACACACACACACACACACACACACACACACACATATATATATATATATATATATATATATATATATATATTCCTTACTTTGTCAAAACTTGTTTTAAGTAGTAACTATTCACGTTATCATGTCTGTGCAAGAATATGCAAGATTGACCTTGACATTTGCTATGAGATGAAAATGACATATAATGGATGGAAAAAAACTGGCTGAATATAAATTTAAGAATGTGATACATATAATCACTAAAAATGGTGCTGATATAAGTGTTGTGACTGGATTGGAGGAATTGTAGAACATAAAACAACAAACTGAATACAACCCATTTCTTTCTCTCTGTTTTTATCTAATTGCCCATGGTCAAGTATCTTGGGAACTTGAGCATGACCAAGCCAAGTTTGAGTTCATCTTGGAAGTTGGGCAATTGGATTTGTGAATCCTGCAAATCATTTCAAAGATATATTTAGTTGAGATGATCATCAAATGAAAGTAATTTATGTCCAGATAGTTATGTAATATTCTTGAAGCCACACCTTGAGTTTCTTAAAAGTTACCTGAGTATCTATAAAAAGAAGAATCAAATCTTTTTTCAGCACCTTTTACACTGGATTCGATAATTTTCCTTTCAGAAATAAAGTTGTTGTATGTACGTACACCTATCTAGGAGAGTATAATGTTATGGTAAATCTGTCCAAACTCATGTGACTTGTAACATTGTTATACCTCAATGCAAGTATGCCTTTTGAACATATTGCATACCGAACAAGATGTGGGCACATACTATTAATGATAATGACTTTTGTGATTACAGTACACAAGTGTCACATAGCATTCGGAACATTCATTAGTAACTGTACTAAATCAAATAAAAAAATTCATTAGTAACTGTATTAAATCAAATAAAAATAAACTGTATTAAATCAAATAAAAACATTTAATAGTAACTGTATTAAATCAAATAAAATCTAATTAATAATTGGTAGCTCAAAATTGAAAGTTTTCCATGTTTATGGCAATCAGTAAATTGAAACTCTAGTCGATGATAAACTTTATCTAGCTTTCATGTACCTTTCAGATGCAACATATCCACTTGGACAGTATGATGCCATCTTTGTGGCCAAAGATGAAAGTGGAAATTATCAAGATTGCCGATTTCCAATTTATGTCAAGTGTAAGTTATGCTTAGTTCAAGAAATAATGGTGTTAGTTGTAATAGTTCAATATCTGATGAAGCCAATTTTGAATATCCAAACTTTAATGGCATTTTCCACAATGCCGTTGCTGTGGCAAGTTGTGAAATGCTCTTATGAATAAATAATTGGTGTGAAACAGTAAGAAATTTGGTGGGCAGGAAAAACTCTATCAGATGTGAGAACTTTGTGCACCTTTTATATATTTTACAAATATGCATTTTATTTCCCTAAGAATCTTATTTTCCTACCAATCCAAAAGCCTTGTTTATTGTATCAGTCACATTGTAATACAGGCATCTTCATTTTCCATGTTTATGGTTAGGTAATTCTCATTTGTGTTTTGCTTCACTGGCTTAAAAGAATGAATATTAACTTGCATTCCAGACTATGAGAACTGTACGTTACCAAAGACGGATGCTAATTTAATAAAGTACATGTACAATGGGAAGCAAGTGGACAGCATCTCTGCACTGAATTGCACAAATACTAGTTATGGACCTACAGCAGCCCTACCTAGGTATATTCCATGTGGTGTCCTGGGAGTATACGATGCTAAGAATCCCTACATGGACAAAGTTCTGCCCTCTTGTGGATGTGAGTAATTTAAAACTAATACAAATTAACAACCTGATTCTTTATTTAGCATGGTGGGTTCTCTCTTGTCAGGAGGCTCAAAAATAAAAGCCTCTTCTCTTCAGATGAAAATCAGGAGCTAATGGGCCAAAAGCTTTTATCACCTTTGCTGCTTTCAAATTCAAAGTGTTTCAGTACAGAATACATTAAAATTACAGCCTTGGTTGTTTAAACTTAGAAAATTAATATTTTATCATTGTGAATTCAACAAATTCTCTAAATTTTTCAGAGTGAATTAATACAGTTAGAGGCTCTTATTAAAGTCATACATTCATGTTTCCTGGTATTTAGAAAGTAGAACAAATGTTAGAGATGCTGTTACAGTACACTATGACACCATCTGAAACCATTAACAGGATAAATCCTCCGTTTGTACTGCAGAAATTGCAAGCATACTAAAATCCTTCACCAGTCTTGAAACTTCATAAATACCAGAAACACTATTTTGAAACCTCTCAAATAACAAAGTTCATCATCTTTCTCCATCTTTCTATACAGTATCAGAAACACCTTTAAACATATTCAAGAAGAATAAAGTTGTATTAACTGGCATGTTGATCTTTTTCTCCCTATTAATATTGTCTTAAATGAAAGTAATACCATTAGTAACTAAATGTGCAATTGATTCTTATGTTATTGTATCATACTGGAAGCAAATGATGTCCAGTTCATAATCTTGATTAGCAGTTTTTACCAATTTTTGTGCAGTTGCTGGTGTTATATTCAGTCTGGTATTCTGACATAAAGATAATGAAGGTGACAAGTAATTTGTTTCTGAAGAACCTAGTGGCATTCTAAACTTGTTTTAATGCAAGTTTTTCATGTATCAAATGTACCTAATTGTAAACTTTCCATTCATCATGCTTTATTGAATTCCATTGTCTTAGAGGTCGCCAGCCATACTATAACATTTTTCTTTTTACATCAGATCTGCATTACATCATTATACTGACACAAAAAGAATAAAAAAAATATCAAGTGTAAAGAAGAAATAATAATTTAATTACTCAAAATAGAAGTATAGAATCCTGTTACTTCCCCTTAGGTACGATTTCCCACTTATAGAGGATGCCAAGCGGAAATGAAGTACATTTATCCCCATAAGATGAAGTACATGCTTCTTCTTGTCGAAAAATAAAACACAATAAACTATGGATAGGGAATATTTAGATGAAACTATTGAAAACTTACTGTTTTCTGTTTTACTGTTCAGCCTTATATCGATATGTATGCATGATGCACTGGATTGTGTTGCTTTCAAAACTGTTCCATTGTTTCAATTTATTTTCAAAACCCCATTTATACAGGTAAAAAGGAATCAAAGCCAGCTTCCCTTTGTTGGCCAAATTTGTAAAAAAAAAAAAAAGAAATTGGCACACTTAAAAGAATCCAAAGGAACCAAAGTTGGCTTCCTTATGTCAGCAGACTTCATTAAAAAAAATAAAAAATCGGCACTTTTAAAAGAATCCAATGTGAGTTTCCGGGGTTGACTTGCTTTGTAATAAAATAACCTTTGTATTTGATATCCTGTTGGTAAGTTTAAGCAATGAGCTTATTGCTTCCTGCCAGTTGTGTTTATTCATCACCCTGGCTTATATTTGCTTGCCATAATGTAATGAAAAATTGATTTTTGTAGGGTGAATAGTATACACAGTAATAACTTGCTTTAATAATACTTTTGTAACCCATGCTAGAGAAAAGATTATCATTTGTACTCGCAGTGAATGTATTTTCAAATAATGATTTTTATTTGCGAGATACCACCGTATAGTTAACCTGGAT
The DNA here is from genome assembly GCA_016617855.1 of Megalonaias nervosa. NCBI lineage: Eukaryota > Metazoa > Mollusca > Bivalvia > Unionida > Unionidae > Megalonaias > Megalonaias nervosa. The sequence goes on from JAECUM010000059.1 coordinate 39,849, forward strand.
ACAATACAATCTTGGTCATTTTGCACCTTATAATGTATCATGCCTGAATGGCAGGTGCCTTCAAGCAATCCGGTGATATTTGCATCTCAATTGCGATTTTGTTATCTGACATAAGTGATACACACTACAGTAAAGATGCATACACCACCCAGCATCTGCTACATATACGGAGTTCGTGGATATATTTTTTCTTTAATAAACTTTGCATAATGAAAAAAGAAGGAACAAATGATAACAACACAAGGTTAGTTTTTTTCATTTTATTTTCAAATAAGTGTTTTGTTTATCTATTTTATAGTATCATGCGGGGGGGGGGCAAAAATTAAACACAAAATTATTTCGTTTCTTAAGTCTTGGGACATATACCTTGATGATAAAAGAGTTTCACTAAAAGTTCTGGAACAGGAAAAAAACTTATTCTTTTATCGTGTCCCAATATAAATGGTAAAAAATATATAAATGACTGATTCTACTAACTTGTACACCTATAAATGATAAATGTCCCAGAGTAATACCTCATATTTCTTTATTTTTAAATCTTTTTGAGTTCATATTGGTTATAATAATGCTAAATAAAGAGCTTGATCAAAGTCTACACTCAGCACTTTCAAAAAGTATTATGCTTATTTTAAACATTAATATTTTACATCTGCAGTAACGTTACTGTACTGTAATCCTTTATTTGATATATTTTACTTAAAGCTCTTTCTATCCCTCATCTCATGTGCATGATAGAGCTTTCTGCGGGATTTAGGACTTTCCCATCCCTCATCCTGTTTGATCCCACAGCTTGAATCCACTTTTTTTGTGGTAAACAGGATCTTTTGGAAAAAGAAAGAACCCTTTTGTCCCATCATCACTCTTTTGGTTTTATCGGTATGCAACACAGTGCCCCATATTTGCTGTACAAAAGCATGATCATAAGATATATCACACAGACATTTAAATGGGGAAATTAAACACTTGAATGACGAGGTTCAATAGAAGGGATAAATGTACATCATATGTGTTTTTGGTACGCGGAAACTACTGATTGTTTACAGAGATTGCCAAATAATTTTTTCATTTAAAAAAGCAGATTTTTATGTCTGATTAAATATTTGTATGGTTTGCATACATAACAAATGCATTTCATAACAAATGTGTTTTTTAATGACTATAATAATATCACACTTTTGTACAATATAGGTGGCCAGTGACCTTTAATCAAGACAGGTTGCAACAAAACTTTGTAGGTCATAAAGATGTTGAAGTCATTCAGCTTTAAAAAAAGGTTGCTTTTTCAGGATGTTACGATGTTGTAGTAGTCATTCTACTTTAAAAAGAAATCATTGCTTTTCAGAATGTTTATGCTTTTGTTGACAAGCATTCTGTCAAAATACTACATTTTTAGTATCTCCTTTTACCTTCATGTCTAGGTTAGCAAAAACAAAATACCTGCTGCAGTCAGTGGATCTGGTTTGAATTGATATCTGTAAAAGTTGTTCAGATTTATGTTGCTCATGGTGTACATGTTAAAATGATCTGATAGATTGTGGTATGTGAACCCCTTTGATTGCATGTGAGAATTATGTGTATATCAGACATGAATGTATTCTGTATCAATCAAAAATAAAAAGAGAATGCTCTTCATCAGCGTACCTTCTGGACATGGACACATTGTTTAGCACACAACATATTTACTATTGATATGTTACCTAAACATTAGAGATGTCTTTTTACAGCGCACTCTAACAGTTTTTACAAGCACAGTTAATATATGCTTGTTTTCTACTTGCTCATTAAAATTATGGTAAAAGGGTTAGGCACTATAGAGCTTTTGGTACAAAGACAAAGATTTTAAAATTATCAAAAATATTGTTGATCTGAAAATATCATGGCATAAAATTGTGTATCATTTTAAAAACTTAAACGTACAGTTGATGTTTGATAATTTGTTAGATATGACATTGTACAAATGTACTAATGATGTCACAGTTGGCTATAAAATAGCCATTTTGGGCTACAACTGAAGCTTTTGTTTAGAAAGTTCATGTGGTGAACATGCAATGACCACTGTCACATTTTTACAGAATACAAAGGTATGTGTTAGTAACCTAGTACTCTAATATCATTTTGGTTGTCAAATGTGGACCATGTGAAAAAGGACAAATTTTAATCCTGTCAGAATACATTGATACCTTGCATATTAACTTTATCGAAACTGGAACTTCTGCTACAGTGAACACAAAAAATGTTTTTCACCTAATACAGAGACATTCTTATGAAATAACTAGTATAATAAGTGAAGAAGATTATACAGACAAGATATTTCCCCTAAGATATTAAAGTATTGCAGGAGACAACAGTTGTTAACATTATTTACAGTTATGTCATAAAAATGTAAAGGACATGGTTGGATTAGGGCCAATTTGGCCTGCCCCCATTTTAAAAGAAATTTAAGTGACATGGTTGGATTAGGGCCAATTTGGCCTGCCCCCATTTTAAAAGAAATTTAAGTGATTGTAGCAGCATTTGTTACGTTTATACTACAAGGACTGTAACTCCACTATAACATAATATATGTATGAAACACTGTCAATAAAACACTCTCTTTTTTTTCTAAATGGTCTTATGCCCATGGAAAACCTCAGACATTACCATATTTTCTTTAAAAAACTTAAAAAACCCAAGTGAAATCAAGACAAGTTTTATTTTTTTGACAGGTGAAACTTTAAAATAAAAGCTAAAATGTATGCAGATTTCATACATATTCCCGCTTGTGCTTCTCCTGAACGCAAGGAAAAATGATGACAAACTGTTCTTCACTCTCCCCTTATGGGCCTAAAAAATCAACTACACAGTATCACAGACATAGAAATATAAAATTGATTGTAGTACTTTGATGAAGTGTTTATTTAAGAAAGAAATGATACAGTTAAGAATTAAAAGTATGTTATTATTACTAAAAGAAGATCGTAATTGTGCAGATATGATTGATATTTCCCCAAGGGACCTCACAGGGCATCATGATATCTATCAGCAGTTCGAGCCTTACATGGAGCATAATTATTTTGATCTCTTTAATTTATTTAAAGCAGTTTTCTTTTATATTTTTCTTTGATCAATTTAGGCATGTTTTTCTTGTGCTATTTCTTTGTATCTGTCTTTCTGTCTCCTGTCACGAATTTTTAGCTGAATAACTGAAACTATTGTATATCCAAAGAATGAAATAGCTTAAAATTGACCCAGAAACAATTTGTATTTAAATATTGCTATTTCTGCTAGTTGCTTTCATTGTCAAGGTCATTCTTATTTGCACTTTCCTGATACTTATTAGTACTGATCTTTTGCATTCATGACTATTCATGTGCATGTGCAGTGGAGAGAGATAGTCAAACAGGAGCTATTAGAATGCAAAGAAAAAAAATCTGGAGGCATCTGATCCTTTTGGAGTCCATCCTTCATATCCCTGTCAGTGTTCAGTCGCTGGATTTTTAATGTCATACATGTATTTTCTTCTATCTTTACACTTAAAATGTTGATGTATGCATGTGGATTGCCAAAATGGGCCAGAAGATCGATAATCGATAATAACATCTCCATTTCTTTCAAATCAAGCTTTTCAAGAACGGTTAAATTGCCAGCCTCATCTCTGGTATTGAATTCTCATTACTCTTGAGTAAACAAGCTCTTTTCTATAGACTTCTTATCCCTGGACTGTGTATGTGTGTGTGTGTTCACTCTGGCATATATGAATTAGCCAAAATTGCAGAGAAAGTGCTCATATATATATATATATAGTCTTAATATAAGTAATAGAAAGAGCTAAAACCAACAAGTTGTGTAATATCCAACAAATAATGCATTTCTATAGAATAAAAAGTGAAAATTTAAAAAGAACTTACAGCATTGTGTATTGAATCCAAAAGAGTCCAAAAAGTTCTGTCACCATTTCTAATGAATGAAGTTCTAATTAAATTCCGGTGGTATTCGAAAAAAATTCAGCGCTGTAGGTACTGATGTGCCTGTTGTCTTGAATGTACTGTGGTATCTTTGGCCTGAAATTCCAGTATGTCAATGTCTGAATTCACAATAATTTCATTTAATGTTTCTGTTAAAGAATATTATTGAAGAGCACTGTGTATTTCCTGTGGATAATAATTTGAATAAAATAATTCCAGTCAAATCAAAATTCTGAACACAACAATAAGAGTGATTCTGCTAAAGATGTTAAATGCAAGTAATTTCTAGATAAACATGATTATACGATCCTCTACTTTACCCAAGTCACAATTAGCATTTCCTGGAAATATTCTATCACTCAGTGGAATGGAATTTTCCATTCAAGAATATTCTAAGATGTCAATAAGAAAAAATCTGTTACTAAAATTATAATAAAGAATGTGGTAAATATCAGGTACATTAGGTTATTCCATGGAGGAATTCCAATGTCCCATACTCAGACTAAAATAAATATATTTACATTAACAATACTTAATAAGCAATCATAGGAAAATATTAGCCATGTATTCTGTTGTTTTCAAAATCAATGATCTTGATTTTGGATAAGGTCAAGTACTTAATACAGATGTGTATAACATAATCATGGAGAAAAAACTAACAATGCAAATTCAATGTACGTAACTCTCTCTCTCTCTCTCTCTCTCTCTCTCTCTCTCTCTCTCTCTATATATATATATATATTAATACAAATAATACTATCATACAGGTTAGAGAAGTTTTAATTCGTACTCTATGGAGATTCGAACCCAGGTCCATGGGTAGACAGCACCCATCGCCTTGCCTGCACACACCAGCCCATATTCCGTCACAACTAAATATGCATCACCAAAAATGATGCGACTGAGTCGGTGTTATATGCACTCGTGTGTAGCAGACCTGGGTTCAAATCTCCATAGAGTAAGATTGTTGATTGTCTTATTTTGGCTGTAAGTTCCACTTTTATAATTATATTGATGAGGTATGTTTCATAAGATTATATTGATGAGGTCTGTCTTACAAGATTATATTCATGAGGTGTGTCACATCAGATTATATAGATGAAGTCTGTCACATAAGATTATATTGATGAGCTATGTCACATCAGATTATATTGATGAGGTGTGTCACATAAGATTACATTGATGAGGTGTGTCACATCAGATTATATTGACAAGGTGTGTCACATAAGATGATATTGACGAGGTATGTCACATAAGATTATATTGATGAGGTCTGTCACATCAGATTATATCGATGAGATCTGTCACAGCAGAGACATTGATACATTCTCTTCTTTTCAGATAAATCCATGAATAAATATCAGATTGATGTACAAATGCAGTATCAGCTCCAAGCACAGTGTTCTGATTTCTATCTGTCCTCACTAATTGCAAGCATCATGCAGAAATTTAATGATACAACAGCCAATGGTACCATCCGTCAATTCTGTAATAGCTCTGCCTGTTCCAATGTCATTGTGTCTGGAAATTGTAGAAATGTAAATGCTGTCATAGCTATGCAAATTGATTTGAATAGGTAAGTAAAAACACTTTGAATGTGTATTTTTTTCTTTCTCTCCTGGTATATTCCAACTGTAAAGTACAAGTTGGATTTATTGACTTATTTAGGATTCATACTGGCTTTGCATTATTTTCCTTACAACAGTCTGACACATATACTTTGTAATTAGATTAATTAAAAAGTTAGGACAATTTTTTGCAAAACACACATCCTTAGATTTAGAATACATTAGATCACAGTATGCATTGCTTAATGTGGGGTTTTCATTAAGATTCCCTTACAGATAAAACATGTACTGTAGATAAATATATATTTATTACTTATAAGGGGCTTATATGTGATAATTCAATGTACAGTGTGACCCCGTTATAGCAGGCTCCATTATAACACGAATTTGGATTTAACATGGTTGTGGTGTGGCTCCCGAAATTTCATATACATGTATTTTTCTCGTACACGAAAAAAAAATTCTTTCTTAAAAGTACGATAAAAACATAAAAAGTTTATCATTTTAGGGAAGAGATCGCGTATGAATAATAAAAGATGATCATTTTGTGGCTCCTGAAATTTTATATGCATTTTTCTCATGCATGACAAAATAGTTTTCTTCTTAAAAGTACGAAAAATAACGTGTAAAAAGTTTATTCAGGAATCGCGCAGGGCTTTGCCAGTGTCGCAAATTGCAATTTTTTTTCCTTATTGGCAGCAAAATATGCCATCTGGCGATTTTTTTTTATTGGCAGCAGTGTTGGCTGTTTAAACTTGTATATACAACCATTGGTTGGGAGTGGAAAAATTCAGAGATCCCATGAAAGGAAGCCGCAAAGTTAATATAAAATGCACTGAAATTTATATATTGTTACATAAACAAATTCTTTGTCCATATTGACAGACCATCTTAACAGTGCATTGTTATATCATAATCTGCTTATGTTGACATCTAGCACGAGTACTGTATATTTTGAGATATCCGCTTTTTTCAAATTTACATTTCTGTTAGCGGAGATCAACTGGACTAGGCATTATCTCATAATCTATCTTTCATCGGATTTTCGGCCGCTCGCTAGTAATTAATATATTTACATAGACTGACATTTGTATGTGGATGGTAAGAAAAATTCCTCTTCTTTTCACTCGGAATTAAATCCTTCAGAACATTCACATTTTCTGTAGTAATCCCTGTCATCAGACCAGAACAGCTCGGTCTATCATCGATTGACCCTTTCTTTAAATTTCTAACGCATGCGTGGAAGGCAGCATCACTCCACTACCACAAATGTAAAAAAAAAAGAAAAAAAAAACAACAAGCTCTCATTTGTCTATTCAGTAGGCAGAGAGGAACGGTAACTACAATTGACCATACGACAGCCAATTCATTTTTTTTTTTAAATTTACCCAGATGAAGTAGTAGCTGAAATTTCAAAGAAAACATTACCTTTGAAGCAATGATTCTTATGAAAACATACTAAACAAATGGGAAAAAAAATCAGCTTCAATCATGCAATATAATTTTTTAATGTTGCTACCACAATAAGAAACGGACATTTGTTTGGTTCTCCAAAGATGTCCTTTAGCGGTGACTTCAATAACGCATGCACCCTTCATCAAAGAAAGCCGACTACAATCTTCAATAAAAACAAAGAACCTGTCTTCAAAGTAAGTCAGTACCGAACTTAAGTAAAAGAAATGGAATCTGATGAATCGTTTCATCTTCCAATGTGACTGGAACACTTTTTCTGTGCCATGAAAGTTTCCTTTTTACAGGAAAAAGTTTATGCTTACGAACTCTACCGATGGCACTTAAAACGCGAACTTTTACCGACTTGGGACGTACTGAAAAGTAAATGTGCTTCATCATTTGTTACGTGATTGTGCATTTTTTTCTACTGAATTTAGACCTACATGACCTGTGACAAAATTATTGAATATTTTAAATCTGTGTGCATATCTTAGATGGAATTACTTGTATTGTGGATTCAGTGTACGTGACGTGATTTGCGGGTGAGTACACGGTGTTGATACTTCATTAATTGCTATACATTAGACATGTATGTATAAATAGTATACATGTATATGTCCCATTGCGTGGTTCTCTGAATAAAGTAAAATATTACATATGACTTCTCTGTTTTCACAACATGTGTATTTCTCATTTAATATGCATCAATTTAAAATGATCACTGTGCCAATGAAGCACATATATTTGCGCCTGCATTTATTACCTACACCCCCACCTCCCTTGCACATTTTTTCGGGCACATGTATCATTTTCTTCAGCTAACTGACCTGGTTGCTTATAACACGGTTTGGTCTATAACACGGTCAGGTTCTATGGCTCCCAACTACTGTGTTCTAGCGGGGTCACACTGTACTTATAGGTTACTTATATGTGACATTTAGGAAGAGGATTTGGATCCTGTATGCTAATTATGTATTTCATATGCAAATTAGGTATTTCATACACAAATTAGGTATTTCACTTATAAATGAAGTTCACTTGACTTACAAGTAAAATGTGATCCATTCACTTGCAACACTTACAGGTCACTTATAATTAACATATCGGTGAATTGGGCATTTCACTAATACATTGTTTAGAGGTGAAATGTAAGTCATTCACTTGCTATACTTAAGATGCGAGATAAGAGCAAATTCGTAACTAAATTCAATAAATTTTGGCTTTAAAAATGCTGCTTCCTACCCACCCCCAGCTTATTGTGTCCTTATATAAATCCAAGTAATTGTAGAATATTTTACATATAAAATGGTTACCTGTAAGTTCTGACCTTATAAAAATCTCGTACATTTCAATTTTAATGAGAATTTGTGAAATGATTTAAAGACATTAGCCAGCTGATTTGGATCACAACATTTGAAACTGCTTGCTTGATATCAGATTGTTACTGAAATAAAGCAAATAAGTAGCCTTAGAGGTAGTTTATTCCTCATGTACAATTTTTCTTTCAAATATATGTTTTGGAAAGAATCTGTAATTATTTTCTGTAGAGCCTTCGGCCTCACAAGTATAAATAGCATGTTACTCTGTCATTGGCCAAAACAGGCGCTCTTCAAAGAAAATCAAACTTTTTTTATCAGTCACATGATGTGTCACCTGAAGTATCCTATAAAACAAGCCATCTGCATGAGGTATCTCATAGTTATTCTGTGTACATGTTTTTTGTCATAGTTTCTTTTTGTTTATTTGTAATGGCTACTGAAGAGGACAAAGTCCTCTCAATTACTGACCTCAAAGCCGACTCAGAATTTTCAGGTTTTGGGCCTGAGGATATTGCAGCCTTTTGTGAAGTTAAGGCAAGTTCCCTAAAAGAGAGAGAGGAGTTAAGAAGACACAAAAACAGAAAAATAAAGAGAAAAAAAAAGTGAAGTCTGTTGTGACTAAAGTGCAGAATGTAGCAAAGCGCAAGCCTGTTATGGTGACCAAAAAAGCAAAAAATGTTGGACAGTCAAGGACATCCAGTCTCATAGACATAAATAACCTGTATGAAACAGATATTCAGCTTTTGAAGAAAAAATTGGGCCTAAATGAAATGCAGCATGTTCGGAAGAAGATAATGAAATTGATGCCCTTTTTGGTGAATGCTTGCCTGAATTACATGTAGAAGTTGAAAATGAAGAGCCATATAGCAATGTTAATGTTAACCCGGTAGAGGGTGATACAAGTAGATCACTCAAGCAAATTTCTTTGAGTGGAAAAATAAATGGGGCAAAGTTTGATGTTTTGCAACCTCATTACAACTAGCAATGCTGATAATTTGTGGCAGTTACCCAAACTGAAAACTCCAAAAAAAAGAGAGCCAATACCTAAATTCTCGGCAGAGCTGATTAATACTGCATGCACTTCTTTATGTGCAACAGATGAAATTGTACAGAAGTACAAGATCCCAGAAAACTCTGATAAGTTGCTTCCCCCACTTTTGACAGTCAAGAAATTTGGAATGACCTTAGCAAACGAGTTCACTCTTATGACAAAACCTTTAGGGATATACAGAATCTTGTTATTGCAGGCATTATGCCAGTTGTCCAATTGGCAGAATTACTAAAGTCTCAGATTGCCACTAATGAAGAAGCAGAGACCCTAATTTCAGATGCTATTGCCCTTATGGGTTAGGTATAATATCATGTCTCCCTCAGAAGGAGGTATATGATTCAACCACATTTGAAAAGGAAATATTCCAATCTTTGTAATATGCATACCCCCATAACATCCATGCTTTTTGGGGATGATGTGGCCAAGGAAGTTAAAAGCTGTGACACTGGGTTTGCACTTGCAAGAGAAAATTTTGCCCAAATTTACAGAGGTTTCAATAGAGGCAGTGGACCCATATAAAGTTCTGTTTTCAATCAGAGGGCAAGATTTAGATATCAGTTTATAGTGTTCAAAATATGTACAGGTATCAATACCAAAATTCCATTAGAGGAAGGAGACCTGCCTATACTAGTCCCCCAAACGAGTCCACAAATTAAAATCTATAGAGGTAAGTTCTGTTGGGAGAACTTAAACACTGTATTGCTGTATGGAATAATTTTACTCGTGATCTGTGGATTTTGCAAACAGTTTTGGGGTACAAAACAGAATTTGATCCATGCCTTTCCAGTCCTTTTTTCCAAAAGAAATTCCTTTTCGGATGAGCAGAGAACTATTATATCTAACGAAATCACTGAACGTCTACACAAAGGAGCTTTAGTTCCATTCACATGTGAGAGTAATCAATTTCTTTTGACCATTTTTATGGTTCCCAAACCTAATGGAAAATTTCGGCCAGTTATTAACCCAAAATAGTTGAATAAATTTGTTCATTATGAACATTTTAAGCAAGAAACATTTTAAATTGTTTTAGATCTCATCCAGACAAGTGATTTCTTTACTTCTATTGATCTAAAGGATGCTTATTTTAGTATTCCAATACATATAGATTATCAGAAGTTTCTAAAGTTTATTTGGAACAGTCAACATTTTTAGTTGTATGTTTACCTTTTGGGCTTTCCTTCGCTCCAGGAGTTTTCACTAAGATCCTAAAACCCATTTATGCGTGGTTTAGGCAGCAGTGCATTAGGTATTCCTGGTTTAGGCAGCAGTGCATTAGGTATTCCTATTATATTGATGACTTGTTGAATTTGGATGGTGATAGTCACATTTGCTTGCAAAACACATGGACTATGATTCAGACATTAAAATCTCTTGGCTTCACTATCAATCTTGAAAAATCATTGCTTATTCCATCTCAACAAATGACTTGTTTTGGTTTTGTGTTAGACTGTACAGTTTGAGGTTTTTCTTAACAAGAAGAAAGTGGAAAAGATCCATGATTTTGCCAAGAAGCTCATTGATAGAAAGTACGTTAGAGAATGAGAGTTGGCATCATTTATTGGTATGCTTATTAATGCCTTTTATGCAATCCTGGAACCCCCTATGCACTACAGGTATTTTGAACATGATAAAATGAAAGGCCTTTGTAAAAACAAAAATGTTGATAATACGGTACAGTTGTCTCACAAAATATCCAGGAACTTAGATGGTGGTATCTAAATGTTGCAGATAGGAATGGAAAATCTATCAGACAAGATTGCTTTTACTATTCAAACTGATGCATCACTCTCAGAGTGGGGAGCTTATGAACTTGATTCAAACAGATCAATCTCTGGTAGATGGGAAAAGAGTGAGACCATTTTTTCCATAAATTACCTAGAAAAGAGTTATTAGCAATTTCTTATGCCTTTCAAGCTTTTCATTCAGATCACAAAAATGTCCATATTACTGAGATTCAGTCTGACAACATAATGTGCTATCTTATATATTAATAATATGGGTGGAATAGCATCAATTCAGTTGGATCAGCTAGCCTGACAGATTTGGGAATGGTGCTTAACGGACCCATTATTTTCGTGTCGAGACCACTCTTTATTCTAAATGCCCATCTTATCCTACTTTTTTTTTTTGCAAAGGTTCACCTGTCTGTGTGCAGTTCAGACCGGTCTGTCTTAGATCTGAGGCCAAAAAGTCTAAAATCCGGACACAAAATCAGATTCCGACCTTGAGCGAATTTCGGCTGGAAAAAACTCGGGTCCAAAAAGTTACGTTTTTCCCACTGTATTTTGTAGTGCAACTAGAACATCCATATTATTTGGTATCATCGTAAAGCTACATCTCTCTACCTTTCTATAATACCCACTTTATTGTGTCTTACATGACCTTGATGCTATAGAGCTCAGAAGTAGGCTACCACCTCCTGCCCCGTAAATGCGGCGCCAGGGGTTAATGAGTTAACAAAAGTCACCAAAACCAAGATATGTTGACACTTGGGATGTAAACCTAGACTTAAATACCTGTGTACCCTTTTTCCTTTGGAAACTATATCTTTAAGGTTATTAACAATGAAGCTGGTTGCTCTTGTTGCTTTATCTACAGCTCCAAGAGCACAGACTCTAAAATCTTTGAATTTACATAACATGACTTGTATGGCAGATAAAATAGTATTCAGTTTTATGATTTGTTGAAAACTTTAAGACAAGGTAAGAATTTCCAGTTGGAACTACTGCATTATAAGGATGAGAAACTCTGTGCTATGCATAATTTGTTGCATTATCTTCACAGGACTAAAAATCTTCTGAAATCTACTCAAGTTCTGGTATCTTATTGTTCCTATAGAGCTGTGACATTTGGTACTATTGCAAGATGGTTAAAAATGGTTTTAGAACAATCAGGAATTGATACATCTAAATTCAAAGCTCTTTCTTACAGAATTGCTGCAGCATCAGTTGCTTTCAGACAAGGCTGTTCCTTGCAAAATATATTGAAAACAGCAGACTGGACATCATTATAGACTTTTCGCAAATTTTATCTAAGGGATATTCAGGCTAATAGTAATGGTTTTGCTGAAGCAGTTATTAATAGCATATAAATAATAATTTTTGTTTGATTATGGTTTACAGGTTAACATGTGTTCCCTTTTTCCTATTGATGCTTTTTAGCAGATGTTTTGTTGTTAGTCTTTAAAGATGCTGTGTATACATGTGAGGCTGAAGGCTTTACAGAAAATAATGAACCCTTCATCCAAGGATTTGTGAAGGATGAGAGGCATTATTGGAGTAAAGCCAGAGGCTGAGCATGTATACACCCACCCATTCTTTGTTGCAAGTTGAGGATTTACTACAATGGGGTTTTCCCTCCCTGTCTTATAGAGACAACAAAACACTTCACTTTAAACTATGAGATACCTCGTGCGGGTGGCTTGTTTATATAGGATACTTCAGGTGACACATCCTTTGACTGATAAAAAAAGTTTCCTTTTCTTTGAAGAGCACCTCTTTCCGCCAATGACAGAATAACATGCTATGTATACATGCTCATCTTTCGGTTTTACTCCAATAATGCCCCTCATCCTTCACAAATGCTTGGATGAGGGGTTCATTATCAAGTAGGCCCCTATAGCCAAATCTGAAAGCATGTGTCAACTCAGTGTAGTTTTCTTTCAGAATCCTCTGGCCATTCTGCATTATTTAGCTGGTAAATGAAGGCTGTCCAAAGGTCAATTGGTACCATGTGAATCCTAGAATATTTGTACATACCACATAAAACTTGTATGCACAAAAACCAGACAGAAAGGTGCCATTGGGAACAAGTCGGTGTAACATAATTCCACAAATGCAGACCACAGTGGTTTAAATTCTGGAAATGGAAGCGTGGCCGAGTAAAATTATGATAACATTTATCCAAAAATTCTTTCAGGCTGTGGAGTTTTGCAGTTGAAGCATCTTTTTGATGTCAAATAAGTTTTCAGTGCCCAACAATAAATTATTGTCTTAGATTTAATTGAATATAGAGAGTTGAATTTTTCTACAAAATAATATTGTTTTACCTGAAATTAGAGAAAATAATTTATTTCCGGATGCTGAAAACTCCTTGTTTGCAAGGTGTCTGCAATGTGTGTTTGTGTATCGGTATGTTCACTATATCCCACTTGTGCAATTTTTATACACACACACACACACACACACACACTTCTTTATATTTGCTTGGACATTTAAGATTCATCAAATTTGCAAGTTTCAGTGTTTTAGACTTATGAAATATTTAAATTATTTTAAATAAAAATATTTGATGAAATTTTGGAGGGGTTGTTCATACAACTCTTTAAATTTATTAATTTTGGAAAGAGAATGATAGTAGCACCATTATTGAACTTGGATTGATTATAGTAGCATCATTGTTGAACTTGGATTGATTATAGAAGTACGATTGTTGAACTTGGGTAGATTATAGTAGCATCATTGTTAAACAAGGGTTGATTATAGTAGCATCATTATTGAACTTAGGTTTGATTATGGTAGCATCATTGTTGAACTAGTATTGATTATAGTAGCATCATTGTTGGACTTGGATTCATTATAGTAGCATCATTGTTGAACTTGGTTGATTATAGAAGTACCATTGTTGAACTTGGGTTGATTATAGTAGCATCATTATTGAACTTGGGTTGATTATAGTAGCATCATTGTTGAACTTAGGTTGATTATAGTAGCATTATTGTTGAACTTTGATTGATTATAGGAATGCCATTGTTGAACTTGGATTGATTATAGTAGCATCATTGTTGAACTTGGATTGATTATAGAAGTACCATTGTTGAACTTGGATTCATTATAGTAGCGTCATTGTTGAACTTGGGTTGATTATAGAAGTACTATTGTTGAACTTGGATTGATTATGGTAGCATCATTGTTGAACTTGGATTGATTATAGAAGTACCATCGTTGAACTTGGATTGATTATAGTAGCATCATTGTTAAACTTTAATTAATTATAGTAGCATCACTGTTGAACTTTTGTTGATTATAGTAGCATCATTGTTGAACTTGGATTGATTATAGTATCATCATTGTTGAACTTGGATTGATTATAGTAGCATCACTGTTGAACTTTTGTTGATTATAGTAGCATCATTGTTGAACTTGGATTGATTGTAGTAGCATCATTGTTGAACTTGGATTAATTATAGAAGTATCATTGTTGTAATTGGGTTGTTTATAGTAGCATCATTGTTGAACTTGGATTGATTATAGTAGCATCATTATCGAACTTGGGTTGATTATAGTAACATCATTGTTGACCTTGGGTTGATTATAGTTACATCATTGTTGAACTTGGGTTGATTATAGTAGTATCATTGTTGAACTTGGGTTGATTATAGTAGCATCATTGTTGAACTTGGATTGATTATAGAAGTACCATTGTTGAACTTTGATTCATTATAGTAGCATCATTGTTGAACATTGGTTGATTATATAAGTACCATTGTTGAACTTGGATTGACTGTAGTAGCATAATTATTGAACTTGGGTTGTATTTTGCAGTACCCTGTTAGTTAGAAGATGACAATGCTCATGAACTTACAGTTGACTTATACTCAAGTGATAAAAGCTTACACCAACAACAAATGACTTACATGTCACTTAGAAGTGACATTTAAGCATGGACCAAGATTGATTGCACTTGTACAGTCCTTGTACAATCAAACATTTTATTTTTTACATATGCAAGTATAAGTAACTCATAAGTGATCTGTAAGTCCCATACAAGTCAAACTTGTATGTAAAAATTTGTTATTTCCATAAGAATGCTGACATGGTCAAGCATGATTTTTGGCAAAATGTACAGTTACAACACTTGATGAACTTGAAACTTTGCACTGTAGTTTCCACTCAGTAACTTTTGGAAGAACTTAAACCAGATTTTAAAAATATGAGAATTGACATTATAAAATCCCAGGTAAAGTCTGATTTTCATCATTTTCCAGTAAAGAGTTGTGGAATTTTGCCCTCAGTTTGAACTAGAACTTAGTCCTTCTACAACTTATAACGGAGTTCAGGGATCAAAACCAAATTTGGTATGCAGTTTTATATTTAGAAATTAGAGACTTCTTCTGGACAGGGGCATCCATATTGCAGGGACACATTTGCAGTTTACTGGACATGTTTACAGTTTTCCATCATCTATTTTATATTCTTTCTGAAGAATTAGAACATCATTTATTTTGCAGGAGTACATATGTATGTTTGTTTAAGTGTTTATACTCTGTAAGTTCATGCACTTTGTTACTTTTGCATTGTTAGAATTTAACCTTTAATCATCGCTATATATATCCAGGATTATTCTGATGTACTGTTAAAGCCTATGTGTTCATACATTTCTTTTTGCCATTCAATAACAAAGAGAGCACTGTTACATTACAGAGGTTTTGTATCATCTGGTCAAGTGAACTATACATTGACTGAAGCTACAAGAATAATAGTACTGGTGGAAAGAAAATTTGTTTTTCCAGTAAGTTACATATTATTACTTAAGTGTCATAGCTCTTGATCTTCCTTTCTTTTTATTTATTTCTTTCATTTAATTATTTATTAATTAATTTATTTATGTATGCAGTATAATTGTTTGCTGATAGAGGTTTTTTTGTAAAATATGCAATCAACAACATTGGAAAAATTTGAACAGAAATCTGCCTCCTGGCCTATATTTCCTGGCCAAATGCTCTAGTTTTTAACCATTGGGCAAATGCCAATAGGTACATGATCCCATGCCTATTGAGATCTCTTGTTATGCTGTACTGGCAGCAAGCTTTTATATGGGTCAAGTGATTAACAGACAAGACCACATCACAATTTCCTGGGCAAATAAGAAGATCATATAGAGATTAATTTTTTAAAAATGTTTCAAATTGTTAGCTTTTGTTTTTCTTTTTATTCCTGTGAATTCCAAGACATAGATTATTGATTTTTGTTACAGGTTTATACATGTTGAAAATCAGCTCAAATCTCAAAGTAAATGACCCCAATCCAGATGTAAAAAATTTCATGCACAGTTCAAAATTTCAGGAAATTTACTCTCTAAAGTTGTAATCCCAATTAATAATTTGTTCAACTCATCTAGACCCCATTACCAGTTACCCAAGAAAAATTCCAATGTGTATCACCTTTCTAGTAGTAACAATGTTAGTTAGCATCATCATTTTTGTCAATGATGTTAAAGTCTTGTGTTAAAGCTTTTCCATTCCATTGGTGATTGTGGCATTGTTGGCACCATTGTTATTGTCAGCAGTGTTAAGTCCTATGTTCAAGTTTCTAGAAGTTGATATTTCTACTAGATCACTTATATTCAGTTTCAACTGGATACAATATAAATATATCCATTAAGCATTTACCTTGATATACAAAGATTATATGTGTCTTGTCTGCATTGTCAGTTCACCATTCATATGCAGAACACTATGAAGTTTGTACCTTGACATGCCAAAACTAAAGGTGTTGTGCCTGCACATTTTTTTTATTGTGTTTTGTTTTAATGAAAGTGACCAAGAAAAATAGATATTAGTCTTGTTAGTGTTTGTTTGGAACAAGTTATTCAAGATATTTTCTTTTGTTTTGCTTTATTTGTTTTTATATATTGAATGTAAGATAATGGCATAAAATTATTTCATTGCTTACTTCATGAAGAATGTTGAACAAATATTTTGTTTTAAAAATGTAAGTCAGTCAAGAAAAAAATAAGAAATCTGAGTCATTATGTACCTGCGGGACAGACATCAGTCAAGAAAAAAGGAAGGAATCTGAACCATTTTGTACCTGTTGGGAAAACATCCGAGTCAAGAAAAAAGAAGGAATCTGGGTTGTTTTATATCTGTTGGTCAGACATCAGAGCCAAGATGAAAGGAAGGAATCTGGGTCATTTTGTATCTGTTGGGCAGACATCAGACTCAAGGAAAGAAGGAAGGTTCTGGGTCATTCTGTACCTGTTGAGCGGAAATCAGAGCCAAGAAAAAGGAAGGAATCTGGATCATTCTGTACTTATCGAGCAGATGTCAGAGTCAAGAAAAAAGGAAGGAATCTGGGTCATTCTGTACCTGTTGGGCAGAC
Source organism: Megalonaias nervosa (assembly GCA_016617855.1). Classification (NCBI taxonomy): domain Eukaryota; kingdom Metazoa; phylum Mollusca; class Bivalvia; order Unionida; family Unionidae; genus Megalonaias; species Megalonaias nervosa. The sequence continues at coordinate 57,285 of JAECUM010000059.1, forward strand.
ATCAAAGTCAAGAAAAAAGGAAGGAATCCAGAGCATTCTGTACCTGTTGGGCAGACATCAGTCAAGAAAAAAGGAAGGACTCTGGGTCATTCTGTACCTGTTGGGCAGACAGGTTAGAATGTTTAAAAGCTTGGATGATTTCCAATACCTTGTTTTATGCACTGGTGGAAAAAAATCAACCAAATGGTTAGCATGGAACATGCAGAACTGTTCTTGGTTTATATGGATCCATATAAACCTTGACAGTGGTTGATTTTTAAGATGGCAAAATTAAGACCTCGAAAGAGCTTGAGAAGTAACATTTTTTTCTGAAAAGTACTTGATTTTTAAGAGGAAACTACATCATTATAATAATAAACCATTTGCAGTCATGTTGATCAGTTGAAAGAGTAACTAAGATTCATAACTAATCATGTCTTGAATTGAGTTGTCAGGGAAAGCAGGTACATGTTTGATACACAGTTTGTTGTTTCAGAATGAAAGAAATAAAACAAGCACATTCTGATTTTTTTTTGTTCCCATCCTACCATGGTGAAGTCAAAAATGATATCTATAGACATTAAGACAGACCTGTAGAGTTGCTGTGCAGACATGTAAAGTAACCAGGTTTCATTTGCCAAAATCAGTGGGTATTAGATGAAAAATGCAGAAAAGATGTAAAAGAATGTAATATATGATTATGACCTTGAAGATATAATCTTCACTGATAACTAGATATCATCAGACTGGAAGTATATGTGTACCATGGTGTATCCCTGTACTAGAGAAGCATGTGTACCATGGTATATTCCTCTACAAGAGAAACATTTGTGTATCATGGTATATCCCTGTACCAGAGAAGCATATATGCACCATGATACATCCCTGTACCAGAAGGATATTATGATACAAATCCAAAACAGAAGAGAACCTAAATATATGGACCTGTGACCTTTAAAATAGAACCAGATGTAATGTACAACTCCTTTTATTGACATATTGTTTTACCAGGTTTTATCCCTTCACTATGGCTCAAAACTTATATGGACAGGAAATTGTAATGCAGAAAAACACCAAGATACTGACCTGGAAGGATAAATCCTCTTTGTGGTACACAATTCACTAGCCATTGATGACATATTTGCATACCAGCCTGCATCACACATTCTCAAACACCGCTAAAGTTACAGAATGGACAAGAAATTTTGATGGAAAACTTAACTTCATTTACTGTATGTAAAAGTGAATGTACTAATTATAGGTGATGAAAAGAAACATCATACCTACTGTTTAAAGGATGATTGATGATGTCAAAGCTGTGCACCTTGAAATTAATGTTATAGCTAACTATTATTTCATTGTTTTGACATCACATCACTTTTTACCTTCACTCTATCAAAGGCAGGAAGTAAGATGATACTTCAGTTTTGATCCAAGAAATAACATTACTGTCAAGGTAAATGAGAATTGTTTCTGGTTGGTTTGATCCAAGGAATAACATTACTGTCAAGGTAAATGAGAATTGTTTCTGGTTGGTTTGATCCAAGAAATAACATTACTGTCAAGGTAAATGAGAATTGTTTCTGGTTGGTTTTAATGGCTCTTGAACCTCATTGACTATATCATACCAACAGGAGGTAAGTGCCTTTTCCAAGGACACACCAGTGTAAGGCAGACAACACAGGCTGGCTAAGGTTGAGTATCAAGCCTGAAATCTTGGATTATGAGTCCAATACTGTACCAACTGTTTTACCATGGCTCCCAATAGTAAATGATAAAGTCAATGAAGATACTGCTTGAGGATATCACTGAAATTTACAGCATGCCATATTTTGGCAGTAACAGCATGCTGCTTCATAATTCCCATCTAATCTCATTAAAATTGAATGGACAGAAGCTTTACTTAACTACTTTTCTCACTTTATATGAGTATCATTCATTTATTTCATGTAGGTGCAACCAAAGATATGTATTTTTTTTAAATTGCTTTAAATCATCTTTAATTAAAATTGTGACTTTTGTTTACACCATACATTTATGGAATACCAATATTCCTTCTTATTGGAGATGTGATAGTCCAGTATAACAATGTATCAATCAAAGCTACAATGCTTTGGAAAATATTGCCCAGAACAGAAAATGGTACATTATGCAATTTCCTATTGACATTAGCATTATCTATTTCATTTATACAGAGCAGTATGGAAATGTCTTGACCAAATCCATAAATTCACATATTCATTAGGTCAATAATTTTCTTAATTTGGAAAAGTAAGATGTAACTCTTTGAACCAGTACACCTAGTTAATGCATTTTTATCTATAACTAATGTAAGTCTGATTAATTTTCAGGTACTAAATTGCCATTATTTTGATGACAGATTAGTATTTGCTTTACTTCTCTGGACTTCACAAAACTTGTGTCTTAAAACATCAGTACTCTGGCAACTTGCCAGCAATCGACCGTAATGTTTCTAGTCCTGTCATAGTATTCTCAGAAGACAAGAGCACTAGTTATATCACCATTGTTAGAGTTATGGGGTTTGTCATGTGATCTTCTTAGCTTCACTTATTCTTTTGACAAGGACTGCATCTTGGATTTAAAACAAAAATGATCCATGACCTTTTTCTGCACATGCAATATTCACATGTTTCTTTTTATCTTGATTCTTTTTTTCTTCAGCATATTGCTCTATCTGAAATGCTTGAGGATACAGTGGTCATTTCTGAGAGTAAGATTTGCAACACAGGGAATTCATTCCTTAATGGGGCTTGTTGTAAGTATGACAAGGCATAATCACATTCAGCTTTTTAAATAAAAAAATAATTAACTACATTATTAACATGCATTTTACAGTTTAACAACTTTTCCTACTTGGTTTCTTGAATGTTCTTTGCAAATAGTATTTGATTTACTGACAAAATTTGTTTCATGCCATACCAACTTTATTTTTTTTATCTTCAATCTGAGTTTGCTTCATTTTATATTAAAAAGGACTATGTCTGGCAAAAAAATTTGATGTAAAACATTTGTGCTGAAAAAACATGTTCTACACATTTGTTAAAGAAATGTAAATTACCCATGCTTTGCATAGATTATGGGGAATATTAAATTGGACCATCCATCCTTTCATCTGTCCTTCCTATATTATTTTCAGAACAGTTACACCCTTGATTATTATTGAATTTTAGTCGAATCTTGTACCCGTTTATTTTTGTTGTTCCACTTGTGAAACATAGGCCAAATATTCAAAGCTCAAAATTACAGCTCATCTGATAAATCATGGTCAGTGATTTTTCTGACTTGTCACCTAAATCCCAGCTGTCTCTGGTTCATTGTAGCAGTGAAAATTTCCAGGAATTACTATTAAAGTACTTGACAAGTGGTTTGCTGTTGAATGTATGAAATAAAACAAGGTACATATGAATGACCATGGCAGAAATGGACAGGTGTTACTCTGCACATCAGGTAATTAAGGTGATTAGGGTCAAAACAGTCTTTGTACATGTGGAACTGGCCTGGTGTACTGGTGACAAATACTGATTTCTGTACTGACAGTAACAAAAGGTGTATGGTGTCAGGCTAGCATTGACCATTTGGAAAGGGTCAGGCTAGCATTGACCATTTGGAAAGCATCAGACAAGCATTGACCAATTGGAAAGGGTCAGGCTAGTATTGACCATTTCAAAAGGATCAGGCAGGTATGGACCATTTGGAAAGGGTCAGGCTAGCAGTGACCATTTGGAAAGGGTCAGGGTAGCATTGACCGTTTGGAAAGGGTCAGACTAGTATTGACCATTTGAAAAGGGTCCTGTTGGCTGACTCAGATATTAATCTGGAACAATACTTAATGTATTTTCATATTTATATTGTTGTTAATAGACATAAAATACATTGTGCATTGACAATGGGAAAGAGGTGGAAGCATCTGCAAAGATCACAAAAAGCCCTAAGACATGATGAATTATATGATGATCATATAGTGTCACAATAAGTGTTATCAAGAAAAGATAGAAAGTGCCAGAAATGCTGGCAAAATGCTGAAGTGTGAGCCAGGAAATGTTATGATGTTGTGCACCTTCTTGAGTAAGCTTCCAGAGAAATATAAAAGTATGGAGGATACTTAATCCAACGGTGGTTATGAAACTTTCTTAACTCATTCCTGAAACCACAATAATGATGATGCGTCTTAACTCATCCAGTATTAATGATTATAACCTAAGAGATTCTGTGGCATGCTGCTAGACCTAGAAATTTAAGGCCACAGACTAATCCTTATGAATCTAGATCTGATGCTGGACAAAGAAATTGAAGGCCACAGACTAAGTCCTACTAATCTAGATCTGATGCTGGACAAAGAAACTGAAAGCCACAGACTAGGTCTTATTAATCTAGATCTGATGCTGGACAAAGAAACTGAAAGCCACAGACTAGGTCTTATTAATCTAGATCTGATGCTGGACAAAGAAATTGAAGGCCACAGGCTAAGTCCTACTAATCTAGATCTGATGCTGGACAAAGAAACTGAAAGCCACAGACTAGGTCTTATTAATCTAGATCTGATGCTGGACAAAGAAACAGATGACCAGAGACTAGGCCTTATGAAGCTTGAACTGATGCTTGATGAAGAAACGAGGCCACAGACTAGGCCTTATTAAACAAGATTTGATGGCTGATGAAGAAACAGAAGGCCAGAGACTATGCCTTAGGAATGTAGATTTGATGCTGGACAAAGAAACAGAAGGCCAAAGATTAGGCCTTGTGAATCTAGATTTGATGTTTGATGTTGTTGTTGTTGTTGTAGGGTTTAATGCCATTTTTCAGCACGAGGTTGGCTGTACATGGCAGCCAGGATAAATGGTGGAGGACGAACCCCGGAAAACCCTGGAAAGAACCACCAACCCACGAGAAGCTACTGACAAACTTTCTCATATACCCACATTGACCAAGCCCAAGACTTGAACCCACGCAGACAGAGGTGAGATGGCAGTGATCTGTAATGGTGAATGATTCACACCACTCAGCCCAGATGTTTGATAAAGAAACAAAGCCACAGACAAAGCCTTATGAATCTAGGTCTGATGCTGATCAATTAGATAAGAAAATAAATATGAACTTTCAACTTTCAATGAATCTTCTGTGTGAAATAAAGTTGTAGTATCTAACTGAGGTTTGGTGAAAACTTACACTTAGTTGCAAGTCATCATTTCTGCATTTTGTGTTGTCATAATGCAGCTTCATCATATATAGGGGTTATGATTATTTGCTAGCTTTATTCCATTAGTAGTGTTGCTCTTTTCCATACGGCATCTGCAACAGTTTTAGAAAACAGCATGATCTGTGTACTTTCAGAAATTTGTCCTGTATATTTTGTATGAGTAAATATAATCATGATGATTTCCCAGTGTGCTTTTTATTACCATTGTAACAGCTTACTACTAATACATTGTATACTAATCAGAGAGATATGCTTAAAGTTGGAAGATTTATCTTCTATATCAGTTCTAACTTTCATGCTGTTACTATTCCTGTTTCTAAGAAATGCACCAATGTTAACTTTAATGCTGTGTTACTATTCCTGTTTCTAAGAAATGCACCAATGTTAACTTTCATGCTGTTACTATTCCTGTTTCTAAGAAATGCACCAATGTTAACTTTAATGCTGTGTTACTATTCCTGTTTCTAAGAAATGCACCAATGTTAACTTTAATGCTGTGTTACTATTCCTGTTTGCTACACAAATGAAGATAACATGATTTGATAGTCTGTGATACAGTTAAAAAATAATTGTGCATTTTTTTTTTCTTCCTTTTGTCTGTATAAAATTATTTAAATTCCCAAAAATGCAAACCATTCAGGACATGAAAGAAGCTATACTATTTTTAGTACTCTGTGATCCTAAGGCTTCTGTGTTAAACATTTTGTGTTAATGCACTCAATGGAATTGTACAAGTATAGCATATAATTTTCATTTTTTATATACTGCTGCTTTTAATGATAGTGATGTTCCACATTTTTCATGGAATTTATGAAATTATAATTTTCATTTTCAGTTGAATGTGGGAAGGGGATGTTTAGCAACAATCAGACAGGCTTATGTGAATTCTGTCCTATTGGAACATATCAGCAGTTTCATGGTAAAGAGAGTTGTCTCAATTGTAGTTCATCCCAAACAACTAGGAATATTGGGTCCATGGCAGCAACTGACTGTATTTGTAAGTACAGAGTCTTTTGGTGTTATATTTGCATGTTCTTGTGTTTCAGTTAAATCCTTTATTCATCATGTCCATTTTTGTGTCAATTCATTAAAAATTTGGTTTCAACAAGATAACTTAAACCACACTTTGTTGGATTTTGTAGAATTTAGCATTCATCTTTTTATCAGTGAGACCTTGAATGAGTTTGATTTCAGATATTCTACGTCATCATTTACAGGAGTAACTGATTTCTATCCGACATGCCGATTTAAATTGATGAAACACTGAACCAGATTGATTTCCAGGCATCCACAGGAGTTAAGGCCTCTCATTGCCCTCCTCCTAACATAACTTTACTAAGAATTGTTTGATTTTAATCAAAATTGGCACATAGTTTAATGTAGAATTGATATTATAAGAGATTAATTTTCAGCATTCCTAAGTCTCATTTATAGGAGTAATGACTTACTTTGCTTTCTGCCATATTTCATATTTTTCATACACAAAAAATAATTATTAATTTCAGAGTTTAAAAAAATGATATGTAAAATAAATAATTATTATTTTGTGGTACTGACCATGTATACAAAATAAAGGGATCATACATGAAAAAGGTCTATGGAACACATGATACTCAACAACCTAACACTTCCAGCATACAGAATTTTGTCTCATTCAGCTTTCAACTCAAGAATCCAGTTACAGTAACAATAAAAGTAATAAAAATAAAAGTACTCAAAAGACTTTTGTTGTTATTAGTGATAGAGATAGAGAGAGAGATGGCTGAAATGATAATATCTCATCATGCAAGCTCATCTGCATTTAGAGCATATGTCTTAGTAGATGTTGTGGTGTATTATGTTGGCTAAATGATTACAATGGTCTGAACATGTATTATTTATGGGTATAATGTATTGGTAAATTGTACGCAATGATATGAGCCCACATTGTCAAGAAGTTAAGTACAACTTGTGTTCTTGTAGCAACATTAACATCATTATGAAATTGCAATGAAAATAAAAGAACTTGAAGGAATTTGTTTTTGGTGAACATGTGTGTTTGTGTGTGTATATGAGAGAGAGGGAGAGAGAGATGAATCAACATAGTCCATGTGCAAGATTGTATTTGTTCAGGTTTGTTGTTATTTAGGGAGAGAGAAAAAGAAAGGTTACAGGTTGATTGTAATCTGTATTTTCAGTTACCTGATGATTGTGATCTTCCTCATGTATTAGGACACTGCTATATTATTCCATTATCAATTAACACCTCTCAATCAACATTCTTGTTTTAATTATGACAAGAACCACATGGCTGTGCAATATTATTTACATGCTAATTGAATATGCTTAGAGCTTTGGGCAGTTTATTCAAGTTGATTCAACAAAAAGGTCAAATTAGTGAGGCTGCCAATAGGAAGGTGAGGCTATCTTTAGGGAAATTAAAATCTTCCAATGTGCAATGAAGGCTATTGTCCAAACAGCAGATGTGCCAATAAAGATAATAGATGGGGGTATTGTAGAGTAGATTCACAATAAAATGTTAATAATATCCAAGTTAGAACAGTACAAACACTTAAAAGATAGTATATATATATATATATATATATATATATATATATATATGTACTATCTTTTAAGTGTTTGTACTGTATATATATATATATATAAATTGATTTAACTGAGTCAGTGACTTTCAAATTTATGATAGAAAATGACTTGGTTTTTACATTTTATTTTTGTGTTATTGTAATGAAACAATAAGATTAATTGACCAATAGCCTGAGGTCTTCACTTTAGCATGTGCTGAGATATAAGTTTTGTTGGATAAGAAAATGTCAAAGGGCTTCTCATTTTAAAATACATGTGGTTCTTTGTTAAGATGACCGACTTAATAACAAGTACTAATGTGGGTATGTGAGAAAGCTTCCAGTAGCTTCCCATGGGTTGCTGGTTCTTACCAGAGTTTACCCTGTTTTTTTTCCTCCACCAGTTTTACTGGCCACCATGGAAATGATGTAAAACCCCAAAACAACAACATCAAATAATAGAAGCATTACCATTTCAGTGAGAGATGATTAAAGGCCTTTCTGCATGATTATAAATGGAGATCATTTTTATTTATTTCTTGATCTCATGTTGTCATTATTCAGTGTGATATGCAAAGTTAACAAATAGGTCTGGGTCAGTTTTAATTGAGGTAACAAATAGTTATGTTTTTTATTTGGGATTACATGAAACATGTACTCAGCAAACAGTGTATTCATAGTTTAATGTATCTAAATAGTACATGCATTTTTTTTCAAACCTATTTGAAATGTGAACTTTTCCTTGATTCAAATAAAAAAGATCCAAATATGTGGTTAAAAAAAATATTCAAGAATGAAATGATATGTGACATGTCTGCACATTGCAGTTTGATGTATCTATATCATACATCGGTATATTTTCAAAGCCATTTGAAATGTGAACATCTCTTCTTAATTTAAATACAAAACCCCATCAAAATATGTGGCTAAAAAGTAGTAAAAGATTGAAAAGATCAGTCACCTGTATGCACAATTTTAAATAGTGATTCTTTGATTTCTTAATCATCTGTTTCATTATTCAATTGCCTCAATTACATATTTATGGGAAATTAACGGCCATTAGTTATTTTTCATTCAGGATTGTATCAAACATATACTCAGACAAAAACACATTGGTAGTTTGATGTATCAATATTGTACATTGGAATTATTTCAAAGCCATTTGAAATGTTAACTTCTCTAAAGTAAAAACATCAAAATACTTAGTTTGAAAACTAATAATATAACGATATGATAAATTACCATTCTGCATCAGCATAAATGTCAATTCTTTTATATCTTAATCTCTTATTTCATTATTTGATGCCTCACTTAAGAACTTACCCAAAGTTTATCAACATTTATATCATACACTTAGCAAAACCATACTTTGGTCACTGGACATATCTAAATTGTACCTCAGCATATTTTCAAAGTCATTTGAAATGGAAAACTTCCCAATTTTAACACATCAAAATACAAGGCTGAAAAATAATACAAGATAGAAAAGCAACAAAGAAAACACTTTAATTGTATATGATCTTGATTTTAATCATTCTTTTTTGTAAAACAAATGGAAATACTGTATTTTCGATCTTCTTTTGGCAAATGTATTTCTTCTTTGCATAAGTTGTATGTATAATAATTTAATAGATTTTGTGAATAAAAACTAAGTGTTTTGTACAAAAGAATATGATTCAATCAAATAATAATTATTTTATGGCTATATTGTTTTTAAAAAGAAGGGTACGAAAATATATAGGAAATATGGTAAATACAGTTTTAATAAGTGTTGTTGGATTTCAGGTAGACTTGGTATTCATCTTTATATTGAAGAGACTGATTTGATTTTAAGTGTGCATGCGAATCTCCCAGCTGAGAGATCTTTCCTCCAGAGTGATGTCTCCCTTCCCTCCCATCATGCACTGAAGTCTGTTGCATACACAGAATTATTATTGTCAGATTTTATTATATTTCTTGTCATGTTTTCACACCTTGCCTCCAGAGTAGTATACATGTGGTGATACTTTCTGTGATCACATGACTGCAAACTGGCTTAGGCAGGGCAAGAGAGTTTAGTTGCTACTGTCAAGCAGTATAAAACAATTGACTGTTGGCTGTGCTGGTTGGCTTCACTGTTTGAAGTTTGTCAGTATGGATTATACTATGTATGACCAGAAGTATTTACCTTTAATTGATTATGATTGGATTACTAATGAGCACATTCAGCATTAAAAGAAGAAATTAACATCGCTTTGATTCTCTAATCATAGTGGGTTCTGCTTTAATACTTAAAGTTGTCAGGATGGATTAGAGTCTCTACAATGAGCGATTGGAGGTAATTCCAAGAGGAATAAAGATGTTAGTTGATTTTGGTTGACTAATAAAGAACTCGCATGGTATAAAACTGAGTTGGTTTGGCTTTGGTAAGTTTGTTGAGATAATCAGCTGTGCATTATCTCTCAATGCCAAAATGCCAAACTCTACGTGACCACACAAAATTCAGTAATGGATGGAAGTGGGTATTGATTTGGTTGATTGTAGAATCTGCTTTGGTGGGAAGAATGATATTACACATTGTGCAGCAACTCCATCTCATATTTAATGTAATGACATATATGCCATAACTGAAATCTGATTGTGGAAGCTGTATCAAATGTGGATAAAGATATACATGTTGAGATACTGGTTGCTTATTTTAATGAACGTATTCTCCCATTTATGGTAGCAGACCATTTTTTAGATCTAATCAAAATAATATTACCTGACTCTGAAATTGCACAAAATTTCTTGTACAAATGAACAGAACTACTCAAAGTGACTGAAGTGTTGTGTCTTCATTGGGGTAAGACAGTCAAAGACTCGTACCACAATGAAAAATTTACCATTCTTCTTAAAAATCTTGCCTCTTTAGAAGTACAAGTCCTGACCAAATTTTTGGAAATCTTCTTATATGTCCTAAGCTGACTTGTTTGTTCTGTCACAGGTATGGTTTTTGCTTGCCATTCTTTGTGTGATTTATGGTCTCTTATTGCTTGTCCTCCTAAACATGTATGGTGTTTTATGCCATCCTTTGTGGGAGTCATAGCCCCTTATTGCTTTTCCTCCTGAATATGTATGGTATTCTATGCCATCCTTTGTGGGAGTTATTGCCCCTTATTACTTGTCCTCCTAAACATGTATGGTGTTCCATGCCATCCTTTGTGGGAGTTATTGCCCCTTATTGCTTGTCCTCCTAACCATGTATGGTGTTCCATGCCATCCTTTGTGGGACAGGGTTCCCACGCTACCGGAAAATCAGGAAAAAGTCGGGAGGAATTATAATTTTTTTCCCAACAGTGAAAAAGTCCTTGAATTTTTAAAATATTGATGAAAGTCAGGAAAAACCCAGGAATTTTCTGCCACCAATTGATGCCCAAAACAGTTAGGTAATTGAGTCGTAACTGAACTGATCCTGAGTTAAATTTATTGAGTTCTGACCAGAATATTCAGAGGTTGCAGTTTGGATCTTTTGCCATACACATGTGTTGAGTCAATCCACAAATCAGTGCATTAGTTTCGTCTAGTAGCTTTTTTCCACAGACTGCTTGATATCTGTATTTTTCCTTACTTGGAAGGTATGAAAACTAGTCTAGTATCACAATAGGCCAACATGGTGGCAGTAAAGCTTAGCCACTTATCAGATGGCCTTTGTTAAATTCTTTGTTAAATCGAGTCATACCTGCATGAAATCGATATGAAAATTATTCTTTTTCTCAGAAATTGAGAGTATTAAAATCATTTTTTCTTTAATCTGCTGAAAGACAAGACAAAACTATGGCGTTCATGAAATTTCACCAGTTACTCGGATTTGCATTGCTAGTCGTACAAGTACACAAACCTCACAACCCCCACATTTTCAAATGTTATAGAAAAAGTAAAACATTAAATAAAAGTTGTATACTGGTTGTAATAAAAACACAAAAGCGAAAGAACACAATATGCTTTACATTTAATCCGTGAACAACTACCAGAGTTTTGTTGTATCACATGATTGATGAATCTGATTCGTGATTGGTGATCATGTGATTGGTTGATGAATCTGACTGGCCAGATTGCTCTGACAGCGACAGGTTTCTTGTTGTTCTCGAAATAAATACATTGAGAATTATATGTTCTTTCTTGTTTAACAAATGGTATCTGACTTTCATTTAATATAATTTAATTTTTGTACAACAGCATTAAAATCGAGTTTGTTGTTGATATCACATGACTATTGGACTTCCCATGTAGTGGTTTGAGATTTGTGAAGTCATGTGACTAGTAATGCAAATGGTGAACACAGGGTCAGGTTTCATCTATGCTGTAGTTGAGTCAGGTCTGTCAGCGGATTAAAGACACAAAGAATATAGTACTTGCCATTTCTGAGAAAATAAACTATTTTTCTATCGAGTTCATGCAGGTATAAGTCATTATAATGTCATTTAAATTTGCTAGGCCCGCTGGTAAGCGACTACCATATGTCGCTACCACATGGTGGAGGCAAATTCTAAAGTTTCGATATGCAGTTGCTTTGACTCCACACCCAAACCTAAATGTCCAAATGTGAAAAATGGGGTGGGAATATTTGGAGGAAACCCGGATTAGAAAACAAACTGCTATTCGTTTTGAGCCAAATCCGTTGTCCAAAAATGTCGAATCTCTGAGCTGAACTTTGGTGCAGAACTATTACACAGTGAGATGTAACTTGAAACATTGGTTGTAGATCTTGAATAGAATGCAGGAGAGATGAGAAATTGTCGTCCCTTGTTTTATATTTTAAAAAACGATAGGAGCCCCTGTATCAGTGCAGGTTTGGGGACTGGTTTATCGAATCACAAGAAGACAAGTTGATTTTGCAGAAAATTCAGTCCTTGTATATACAGCAATGTATAATTTTTAAGATCCTTTGTCAAAATTTAAATCAACCCTTTTGTACAATTTTTTTAATGATGGATTTTTAATCAAATTGTCATAAGGAATATAGGTTGTTTGAAAAATCTTGTTTGGGATTTTATTGGCACACATAAATTCAGGGTTAAACTTGTTTCGTTACAAGATAAGATTCTAATACTATGCTTTCACTGTTTTGTTTTTAGCATACTGTGACAGGAAATGTTTAGTTCGTATAACATGCATATATATTGCTATAGAATTCTTTAGAATTAAAGGTTTGAAAGGAAACAAAACTAATTTATGTTCATTATGTTGTTTCCACATAGCAACATAATGCAGGTCAGCAAAGTAAAGTCAGAAATTGTATTCTGTACATTGAAATGACTTTACATGCCAGATTATAGGAATATAGTCTGTTTCGTGTGATACATTTTTGGTTTTGTACATGATCATCTTTTCTGACTTAGATGCTTTGGAGAGTCTTGAAAGAGAAACATCTTCAGATTTAGAAAATGAATATTTTATAATCTAAAATGTATTTTAATTCCATTCAGTAATGGTCGTATGTGAACCTTGAAAAAACTAATTTCATCCTGGAAAAACCCCGGAAATGACCTGGAAATTTATCTTTAGAAAAGCATGCGAACCATGGTGGGAGTTACAGCCCCAGATTGCTAATCCTCCTGAATATGTATGGTATTCCATGCCATCCTTTGTGGGAGTTATAGCCCCATATTACTTGTCCTTTTAAACATGCATGGTGTTCTATGTCTTTGTGGGAGTTATTGCCCCTTATTTCTTGTCCTTCTAAACATGTATGGTGTTCCACGCCATCCTTTATGGGAGTTATAGCCCCTTATTGCTTGTCTGCTAAACACGTATGGTGTTCCTATAGGAGGACATCCTAAACTTTTGTTTCTACAGCATAAATTTTATCTTGGATTGACTGATTTTAAACAAACTTGGTGTACCAGTTAATATTAATGAGATCTAGGATTAATTGTATGCTTCCCATTAGACTAATGGTAAAGTTACAGTGTAAGTGCAGCAATTTCCAATATTTTTTTATAATCTTGGGGTTTTCTCATAGTCATAAGGGTCATTCAGGATTTGAAAATAACTTGTTGTGTAGTTTAAAATTATTAAACTCTTGCACATGTTTGACTCTAAGAATTTTACATTATCATTTTGTACAGTTATGGTAAACTACTGTTCCATACAAACATATTTGTTGCCACAATCGCTAATACCTTTTGAAGCTACCATAATCATATTGGGTGTAATGCTTCATGGGAATAAGTAAATAGTAATGAGGATTTCTGTTGCTTGATGCATGGGATGGCGTATAGGAGCCAAGAGTTACATTTATATAGATAATTTACTGGACTATCCTATTTACCATATATATTGGGATACAAAAAAAAAATTTAAAAATATTTTTTTTTTCCTGTGCCAGAACTTAGGGTGAAACTTTTTTCACCTAGGTCATATGTCCCAAGACTTAAGAAATGAAATAAATTTGTGTTGAATTTGTGCCCCTCCACACACACATTGCAATAAAATAGATAAAATGCTTCATTGACAATAAAATAAAAAAAGCTAACCTTGTATTGTTTACATTTATTCCTCTTTTTTTTTATCATGACCATTAAATAATAAAATATATCCATGAACTCTATATATGTAGCGTAGGCATCCATGCTGTAGTGTGTATTGCTTATGTCTGAGAACACATGACACATTGTTCATTGATGTGAACATTGAGACACAGATCGTGTTTGGTTGTACTCAAAGGTTTGAACATGTTATCTGAGTGAAAACTGGATCCAACAAAATAACAAATAAAGGGAAATAATCAGCTGCTTGAAGACATCTGCCATTCATGCTTGACATGGTGTTAGGTGCAAAATAACCAAGATTGAATTATATCCGGGTCAACTTTATGACAGTATCTCGCAAATAAAAATCATTATTTGAAAATACATTCACTTGAGTGCAAGTGACAATCTTTTTGCTAGCATGGGTTACAGAAAGTATTATTACAGCAAGTTATTTCTGTGTATACTATTTACCCACATCAATGCCTATTTGTGTTAATTATAACTACAGATGCTAAGCAAATAAAAGCCTGGGTGGTGAATAAACACAACTATCAGCAAGCAGTAAACTCATTGTTTGAACTTACCAACAGGACATTAAAGACAAAGGTTATTTTTATTACAAAGCAAGTTGACCTCGGAAGCTGACTTTGGATGCTTTCAAGCACACAAAAAAACTACTTTAAAAATTAATTTATGGTGTCCCAACAAATACATGTCCCAACATATACAGTATTGCTTTTAAAGTGTTATGGAATTATGTATCATCTTTTGAATTTATAATATAACTTTATACAAGTTTGAGACTGTGAATGTATGTTGTTTAATTCCATGGTTAATACCATCATAAAAGCACATTTATACTACGTTGTGTTACGTGTAGGCTCCTACAGTAATAACAAGAGAAAAGAGTGAAGTCAACAAGCTTTGTATATTTTAACAAAATAATTTATTTCCCTAGAAAACAATGTAAAAATTGGAAATAGGACTTACGGTTTGTGAATATAATCCAAAATTGAATCCTGAGAATGAAAACTACAAGTCTTATCACTAAATAGTTCTATTAGAATCCAGGTTCGAATCTCGATGACGTTCCAATATGGAAAACGATGACGTCAGATGTGGTCCTTGTACAAATAGCAACAATTCCTCAGTTAAATCACAGTTTATGTTTCCGAATAATTCCAGAATAAATTTCCACTGAATTTCTTTCTCCCAGAATTTTATAAAACAGTACACTCGTTTGGTTTTCTAGAGAATAAATTATTAAATTCCAAAACCAAATGAACTTCAAAAACAATCTGGTTTCAACAATAAAAACCTATCCAGCCTTCAAGGTTTCCAAGATAAAACTCACTGATAAGCGCTCGGAAAAGGTATTATATCAAACCAAATCATCATCCCGTTCTAACGAGATAGATCACGTGGTCTAACAACGCAATAGAAAAAATGTAATTTGTCACATATGCAAGAATAGCCCTATCTAAGTACCACATTCTCACTCTGAAATAAATTTAAAAATAAAACATTGTTTATTCAGACTAGACAAAATGACCTTGGCAATAGCCAATCCTTTTCGCGTAGCGCTTACTCTACTGCAGACCAAGGTGAACTAAAAATATTGCTCATGTAACACGTTTTACATCTTAAATAAACAACATTACTAAAAGAAAATATCGAATCCCGTGAAAATAATCATTACAATAAAATGTAATGAAGCAAAAATAAAATAAAAAGAATTTTAAAACTAACACACAAGCAGTTTAATTACATACATGTAACAGTTGTAAAATTTACTTAGAAGGTTGCTCTAAGAGTGAAATAAACAACTGAATGAGGTCAAGATGACACACGATTATTGACTGTAGGTTGCATAAACAAGCATGGGAATACAAAGTACAATTCCCATAGCACACACGCTCTAGCATTTGATTGGTTCAGTGAGATTTGAAGGTCAGAATAGGACTGCTTCAGTTTCCAACCAGTTTGAATTATGTTGAAATAGAAAGAGCTAATTGTTTGAGATAAAATTCCATCTAATAAAGATTCACACGCCTTGTGGATTCTTACGCAGTTGTGCTGGCGTTCATATGAGTCATTGAGAAAACACTTGTAATTCATTGAAAATACATTCATTGGATATAGCAGGGCAGAATAATCGTTGATTTAAGCTGTCAATACCTTGGAATTAGGTGATTTGATTATTCAAGGATTTAAATATCAAATTTCTATCAGATTATTCTGAAACTTTCCAGGACTTAAATGATAGTCTACATTCATGAGATTACATTGAAGCCAAAACATTTGGATTAATAATTCTGTTGAAATCAGTAGTGTTGTCACAGCAAGACATAAGCACTATACAGGCTACTTTCAGATTACCTTAACACAATTTCCAGATTAGTTAGAAATTGATAGAACATTTCAGGATTGTAGGATTTCATACCAGGAATTCATACACTGTAAGTATTATTTTTAATTTTTTCACTTTGTTTGATTAATATATTTTATTTAAGTAAATTTATGTCTTGGAACTTGAATGCTTGTTTAGTTGCCATGTCCTGTTACTTAAGTTTAAACCGGTAGACGTAAAAAGGACTGAACTCTATCTAACTCAGTGTACTGGGATTCTGCATACAGGCATAGAAAGGGGATAGGGTTTGATAGTCAGAATGTGACATGTACATGACTCAGAATTTAACTTCTATATAAAGGTACAGATTTTCTGTACAGTAAAATATAAAAACTATTTCATTCAGGCAGGCAGATGAAAGTGCAGATTATCTGTAAAATCAGAAAACTATTACTATTCAGGTAGATATCAGTTTGTACATGAAATGAACATGTCATTGGTAGAGGGAACAAATCTTCTTTGATGACTTTCGTTGTGCCAGGTTATTAGTTTGTGTATGAGCATCTATCTTCAAACGTACATGTTACAGTTTGAATGAAAGTAAAGATGCAAAATATTAATAATTCTGTCTCTCTTTGTTGCTCTCTCTCTTTCTCTCTCTCTCTCTCTCTCTCTCTGACATGTATATTTGAGACTAGAATACATACATGTAGTGCTCATCCCAAATCTGTTATAAGTGCAATGAATTTATCTTGTTTTCTTCACAACATAAGGTATGAGAATGGACATAACTTTGTCATCATCTTCATATTGCCAGAACAGCACATGGTTAGTTAGCTTTTAGGAATAATTTTTGTTTTTGGATGTTCTTCCTGGATCCTTGAGAACTATGCTTTCTTTAGTTTTAATTATTCCTCTATAATGCTGTGATTGGATGTCAGAAGAAATCATACATTATGTTAATGAGAACTCATGGGATAACTAGCAGAACTTGTGCAATTTTATTTCACTTCAGTCATACTTTTTTTTACATTTAACCTTATCGTTCTTTTCACCACTGCAATATCACTGACTTTTGCATGATAATTAATAAAGCATATTGTGAAAACTGCAACATAAATTAGGAAATGAATTTTTCTGTATATTCCAATAATATAGTATTGAAGAAAACACAAAAATTAGATTCTTTGTGCAAAATGTAGTAATAATACTTTGCAAGATACTGCCATTATGCTAATATTGCCTAGAATTTCATTTGGCATTATGTCTTTTACATTATCTTCATTAGAACAAGGGCATGTTTCTAATTAGCTGAATTATAATTTTCATATCAGAGAGTAAGCAAATTGCTCCTGAAGAGATAATCATAAAGAGGTAAATCAGTGCCTCTCTCTCTCTCTCTCTATTTGTGATTCTCTTTATAGCATGCTTGCAGGTGTCAAAATCGGTAAACCGTACACATTTTATCAAGACATGTCCACTCTGCATTGGTCAGCATTTGCAAGTCTGCAAGGAAATGTATTATGCCGAGCTGTTCTGTGCAAGACACAGTGGCAGCTCCGTCAGGATGTGCAGAGTGATGATGAAGTTTTTATTTTCTTAATCCTATCCATTCCACCTCTCTCTCCACTGCACTGTGACGCATGGGGCTGTGAAAAATTGTGTGAGCTCTACTATCAATGGGAAATTTACCAGGGGGAATTAGTAATACTGTTGTCAACTAGTGGCCACTGGGTATAGGTGACCATTAGGAAAGATTTGGAGGAATCATGCAGCTAAGGTAATTGATTCTAAGACATACTCACTTGCCCCTTTGACCATGTCATCAGGGTCATAGCCATAAAAAAATTGCATTCTGGTTTTTGGTTCATTTGCTTGGAAAGCTTTACATATTATTATAGTTCCAAAAGCCCTTGATGGGTTTTCCTCATGTTGTGGATAAAGCTCAGACAGTTAAATCTACGGCATGCACTCTCAACCTTTTGTCCATTGGGTCTAGGTTTCTTTATTTACAGCAACACATGTATTTCTATCATAGGCTTGACATTCAAGGCTTAATTGTGTGTGTGGGGATTTTTTTAGGCACTTGACATAATTAACTGCACACAGATTTATTTGCTATTCCAAGTTTCTAATAAAGTGTTTCATTGAACATTTTTTCAAAATAGTTTATTTATCACAATAATGACACACTTTATTTATTATACAGTGTGTGCAGTTTAATATATTTGTTATGTCAGCATGTTGACATATCACTGTGAATCTGATTGGTCCAAATAAGCCCATGAAATTATTGTGCAGTATTGTAATTACTGATTGGCTGCAACCATGGGAATTTCCCTTGCCCCGCCTTCAAAAAACATTTTTTGTAGTAGTACTATCAACAACCTGGTGACCATTTTTGCAATTGATTCATCAAGGGCATTGGGAAAACAAGTCATGTCTGTCAGCATATGGCCAATTTACTCCACAAGATCCTGTTACAAAGAAATATACTATTATCAGTCAATAGATAGAGGGTTGTGGGTGGGGGATCTAGAACTGTTACTGGCACCTTAACCCATTGCAAACATGGTTTAAATGTCAACCTGTAAGAGTAAATAACCTCAACTCTGTATTGAAAAGAATTTTGATAAACACTGGTCTCTCATCTGACACAAAATTGTCAAACCACAGGAATCTTCCAAATCAAATAATATCAATATCCAGTCACCAAAACATCCATTGAGTTAATAACTACAGCCAAGTGAATGAAAATCAGCACCAACAAATCTCATCAATTTTCAGCAACACTTAACATTTAGCACAGTCTATGCAACCAGTAAACTCCCTTCAGGGAAATCTGCAACAACTGGATGTGTTTTCTTTTGCCAAATCCAATTCTGCATCTGTGGTAAATGTCCGTGGTGGAATCTTTTCAGTGGAAATGTTCTAAAGAGCCACATATAATGTATTTGATGCTTTAGCTACTCCTTATAGCTGACCTTTTGAAGTGAACTATGAACAACACATAGGAATTTTCAGAGGAGCTCAAGGTTTGAAAATTTATCCTGTTCTAGACACACACCTGTAAAATTTCTACAGAAACATAAGTATTAAAATAATGAAAATTTAGGCAGGCATTAATTAGAATGAGCTTGTAGAAAAGGGGGCATAACTTATTATATCTCAGCCTTGGGTGGAAAGAGAACCTCAAGTAAAACCCAAGTTGGTGAAAATGGATATTTTGATCTTGATGATCTTTGTCCTTTAGACGTTTCGTTGTACTCTTGATATGATTTATGTTAATCCAAAAGTGAGCAAGTGCATAGTGTATTTAGGTTAGGTGATCTTGTGACAGTAGTGACATGTATTATTTTTATTATTTTCCTGCAGCTGTGTGCCCTAAAGGTCAATATTACAAATACAATACAACTACACTGACTGGTTCCTGTCAGAAATGCCCACGACACTTTTACCAAGATGAGGATGGTCAGTCATTCTGCAAGCCATGTCCTTTCAAAAAGGTTACAGCTGAAGAAGGGACAAATTCCATAACACAGTGTCAGGGTGAGTAGGACATTGTAAAATTATATTGAATTATTCCTGGGGAATTACAGAATAACATCAAATTATTGTAGTCATATTGGGTTATTTTTTTAAATTGTATTTACACTAGTTTAAGTTTAGATGTCTCAAAAAGGTGAGTTTAAATATTTATTGAAAGTAAAGGAGTAAGATTTAGTTTACTTACTCATGGGGGCATCAAGCGAAATTCTTGTTATCACTTTGTTAATCACTTTGTTATCATTTTGTTATCACTTTGTTAATCACTTTGTTAATCACTTTGTTATCACTTTGTTAATCCTGATTAAACTGAAAGCTATTATATCAATCATATAATCAAGATTTTGGCCATAATTTACTTATCAATGGAACAGTTATGTACTTTTTATTGTGGTATTCTTTGATGTTGCACTGGTAATCTCACTTACAATAATGACAG
Source organism: Megalonaias nervosa (assembly GCA_016617855.1). Taxonomy (NCBI): domain Eukaryota; kingdom Metazoa; phylum Mollusca; class Bivalvia; order Unionida; family Unionidae; genus Megalonaias; species Megalonaias nervosa. The sequence goes on from JAECUM010000059.1 coordinate 77,875, forward strand.
GGAATTATAATTTTTTTATGCCAGTACACATTCCACAGATTGCTTTTGTATTCATGAGAAAATGACAAAGATTCTGTAAAAGTAATAGAAATTGAGAGCTAAAAAGTGTATAGTGTTTTTAGTTTTGGTGTCACTTGTGATTGAATTTTCAGTTGTAATAAATAAAATGACCTCTATCAGCTTGGCACAAGGATAATTTTCATGAATTTTTCCTTTAAAACTATAACCATGTAAATGATTGTGTAATTTTCTTTTTACTGCCTTTAATCATGGTTTGTTTCCATATTACCAGTATATTCTGATACTTGTGTAAACATTCAACATTTATTGTTGGACCGTTGAATTGATAACAGATGTGCTTAAAACTTGATGAAACTGTCTTTATGAAATTCTGTAAAGACAGGGCAATAAGCATATACTGAAAATAAGCGTACATGGAAAATAAGCGCACATCAGCCTTGTGGTACATTTATTTTTAGAACAGAAATAGGCATATTTTTATATAAAACGAAAACTTAGTGTAGAATCATGCTTTTGTTTAATTTAACAATTGACCTCTTCTTAGTTACATGTTTAAGCATGGCTATTATTCATGCTTGCATCTCAAATCAGGTCTCTTATGGTGTTGTTCATCCATTATAGAAAAGGATGGAGAGAGTTTCAGGAAGTTTTACTAATGCTATCATGACTAGATACTATGTTGTATTCTGTAGCCAGACCAGCACCCTCAAGGTCCAGTTTATAGCAAGTAAAAATATAATTACTTGTGTCTTTAGAGTATAACTTTTGAGCTACCAAATATATATTTTAATGAAACTAGGCCCATGTATGTAACATAAAAGAGGGTACATCATATATTATACCCAGGCCTGCTGTGCAAGGCCTGCATCACATCAAGGGAAAATGGAATTCTATGACTTGTATCTTGTACAAAGTATAATTTTTGAACCATTGAATATATGTTAATTAAACTTAATTAGATATGATAATTATATCATGTATTGCTTACTATAGCTATGTCCCCTGTGACACAGTGAAGGTCACAGCAAGGGAGAATGTGTCCCTGACTTATGCTTTTGACTGGAGTATAACTTTAGAACCACTTTATTTATTTTGATGAAATTTTAATCAGTTGTATATCATGGCTATGTGTCTTTATGCTCCATAAACTTGTGGTAATTATGCACCACGTGGGAAATCGTCGTTGTTAACCTGGATTCAGCAACAGGACCTGGAACTTGCATTACATGTATGATAATGCCTCTATCTCTTTTATGACTCATAGGGGCTTGCACCACCACATGAAGTTGTTGATTACTTAAACCAGAGGTGCCACTGGACGACAAAGTCATCTACCACTGTGTTATTCAATGCTACTGTCACAAACTTGGATTGGATTGCCCCATAAGTGGACATCTTGTTGTTGAAGCACTGTATGCACTTGAGCTGTCACTGACATCACAGACGCTTACTGATTTTGCATTGTCACTTAGAAAGTATGCTTGTTAGTATACAAAATGCCTATAAATATTTATAGATGCTATAACGCATGGACTAGGCATGGCCTATGAATATTTATAGATGCTATAGCACATGGACCAGATGTGACCTATGAATATTTATAGATGCTATAGCACATGGACCAGTTGTGACCTAAGAATATTGATAGATGTTATAGTGCATGGACCAGATGTGGCCTATGACTATTTATAGACATTATAGCGCATGGACTAGATGTGGCCTATGAATATTTATAGATGTTATAGCGCATGGACTAGACATGGACTGTGAATATTTATAGATGCTATAGCACGTTGACCAGATGTGGTATATGAATATTTATAGATGCTATAGCACATGGACCAGATGTGACCTATGAATATTTATAGACACTATAGCGCATGGACCAGATGTGACCTATGAATATTTATAGAAGCTGTAGCGCATGGACTAGACATGGACTATGAATATTTATCGATGCTATAGTGCATTGACCAGACATGACCTATGAATATTGATAGATGCTATAGCGCATGGACCAGACATGGCTTATATATATCTAAAGGTTTTACAGCATATCGACTAGATGTGGTCTACATATATTTATAGATGCTAATGTGCATTGACCAGATGTGGTCTATGAATATTTGTAGATGCTATAGCACATTGCCCAGATGTGGCCTTGATATGGATCTAACCAGGTCTGCCACCAAAGTAGATTTGAGTTTACCAGCCAGGTTGTAGTTGATGTTGACCAAGTGAGCTTCTGATTTTTCAAAATTAAACTGGAAAACTTGAAACAATATGGACATTCAGGATGCTGTGATAAAACTGAGACCCCATTGTGAAGACCCAGGCAAAATCAGTTAAATCAGGGGAATCAGAGACTTTGGTATGTCAGTTGTTTCTATCAAAACGTATGTTGATGTTGCTGATGCTGCAATGAAACAAAATATGGATGAGCAGATCACAGAGGTGCTTTCACCACATGTAGTAACTTTATTGAACCAAATTCAGTGGATATGAATCAAAGGAGAGAAAAATACTAATACATTAACCATAGCAAATGGTCAGTTTGTTTTTCATCTTCTTGAAAATGGTTTTCATAAACCTAAACCTGGTATCTTAAAGGTGCATAAGTCTGGATCATAGCTATTTCTTTTTAACCAAAATGAATGGTATTGTTGATAAATAATCAGTGACATTTTTGTTTTTAAATTTATCAAACAAGACACTGTCATTGCAGATCTTTTCACCTATACAGAATCAACATCATTTGTCACCAGAGATGACATTTAGTTTAGTATTTCTATTCTGTCTGGATGAGTTCTTAACCATGTTTGGTGTTTTAGATTTATGATTGCATATATGTGATGAATTCTGAACATCATGATGATGTTGCAGAAGTTACTGACAGGGTGTTGGACCAGCTAACAGTGAATGCTAGTATTCATAATAATTATGTTCCACTCGTCAGTGGATATCTGTTTCAGAATGGTTTTACCAGGCCTTTGTATATCCTCAAATATATTCTACGTAAGGACAAGGTGGAAATCAACCATTGGGACCACACTGATGTACTGCTGCCAAGTTAAGAACAGCTTGGATTAATAACATTAGTAGGTGCCCAGCAAAAACTACCCAGCATGAAATCTGCCAAAATCTGTTTCTACCACAATTGAAATTTACCATGGAATCCACCCTGGTTTCATTTTCATTCAGTTATGGTATATTAAAAATATTGACTTGTTTAAGAAGAGAAAGATTTAAACTCTAATTCAACAAGGATACACTTGTCCACATAATAGTTCTTGGACAAAAATGATCATTAGAGGCACAGAGTAAAGGCTTAATCAGTAAGTTTCTAAATGAACATGGTGCCAAATCACAGGGACACAATCACTGGAAACTTAACCATTACCTGGAAAAATATTTTCTTTGATTGTACAGTGAATGAAGACAGGTGCTTGTTTGGAAGTATGTACCTTTATTGCAGCTGAATGAGTCCAGCCTGTCAAGCAGTTAGTCTCCACGATGACAGTATTAATAGAAGTACTATGATAGACTAATGGATCCTCAGACTTACTGACACACAAAAAAATGAAAGCAGAACAACAGCTGTGAGATGACATCATGAGTAAAACCATTTCACTTGCAAAATACAGATGCATTTGTGTGTTGTAGATGCTATTTGCAGAATCATTGCTATGTCCACTGTTGACCACAGCATTGCTGGAATTGTGACTACAACCACTATCATAACCATGCCAGTCAGAATTGCTGCCATCAGTAGTAACGTTTATGGCTGGTGGTGCTGGTAAAAAAATTCTCACTACAGCTGCATTAGTGAATATTTGTTTATTTGAAACTTCTTGTGGTGGCACAAAGTAGACTCAGAATGATAAGTAAACTGTACTTGATGAGTATTGAGAATAAAACAGTAAGCATCACTGAGTTCAGAGTGGTGGAAATGGAAAACCATTGACATCTCTGCACACATGTTGAACCATCATGTACTACCAAAACAGGTAGCTGATTTACAAGCAGTTGATAATTGAGTAAATGTTTGCTAGTGTATTGGGCCACCTTGCAGTAACTTCACTGCAGCTGATTTTACGGGACAAGATTATTTATATTTGCAAAGAGTTTCCAGTATGTTTGTGAAGAGGATACGCAATGACATGGCTATTGGCAGCATGAGGTACAATTGTCTGCACCAGTGGTGGTTGCATTTTTATCACTGTATCAACAGTGTCACTGTGTACAGTTCCACGTCATGCGTAAATAATACACTTGCATGTGACATGGAGGATAAAGTATGGTATAATTACTACAGTAAAAGGGTATAGTTGGCATTGACCTATATCGGTAAGCTTGGTCTAAAATCCCCATTGCCTTACTACTGATGCTGCACAGTAATCAGTCTATTAACAAGCATTAGTCAGCTGATATTTGAATATGACTGGTGAAGTGGGTATAAGATAGCACTTTAAAGGGTTTGAACCCACAACACAATGCTTTAATTGCCCCTGTTTAGTGTGTCCATATCTTACCCTGGGATATTGCCAGAATAGTGTTCCATAGTTTTGGTGGCCCCAGCCCCCAGGGGATGGGTGTCTCTGGAGGCAGCAGAGAAAAATGTTCCACATTTTATTTTACATCTACCTAGCACAAAATCTCCAGTAGTCCACCATTTACAGTTACCAAATGATATGGATGGATTGAATTTGTAATGAGTAAAGAAGAAACTGATCAGTTTTGAATTTGAGAGGTTAAAGATTAGTGTCATTGTCAGTGAAAGACGACAGATGTTTTTTGCACAATGACTGAAGTTCTTCACAATCCACAATTACCAAACTTTGTAAATAGCTTGCACTTGGGGTAAGGAAGAAGCTATCAATTTCAGAATCTAAAGGTTATAGGTGAAGGTGTGGTGATCAACTGACCCCTGCAAATGGTTTCCACAAAATAACTTGTGTTCTCCACCATCTACAGTTACCAAACTTTGTCCTTGACTTTCACTTAGAACAAGGTAAAATCCTGTTGATTTCATCCTCAAAAGGTCAAAGGTCATTGACTAAAATGAGAAAAAATGATTTCTGCACAAAAACTGAAGTTTTTCATCATTGATGGTTACTAAACTTGGTTGGTACTAACAGCTGCCTTGCTTGGCGCTCAGCATTAAGAGGTTAGTGTTAGGACTGGTTGGCCTGGTGTCAGGATAATGTGACTGGGTGGGACATCATGCTGCATGTCTGCGGCATGATGCCCCAGTGCTGGACATCATTATAAACTGCCATACTGCAGACATCATAGCGATATGACTGAAAAATTGTTAAAGCTATGTTAAAAAATCCAAATCATGCACACACCAAACTTTGTAGATGGTTTGTTCTTGGTGTGGAGAAGAATCCTACTGATTTTGCATCCATAACATCAAATATCAAGGTCACAGACAAAGAATATTTCTGCACAACATCATCAGTTCTATATTATATCCAACAAACTATGCTACTGGTTCTAACATTAAGGACACTGACGAAAAGAAGCGTTTTAATTGGTGGGTTCTCACACTAAAGTTGCTGTGACGAAAAGAAGAAGAATGGTTAAGGTCACTGTGACTAAAAGAAGCGTTTTAATTTGTGGATTCTACGGTTAAGATCACTGTGACTAAAAGAAGCATTTTAATTTGTGGATTCTACGGTTAAGATCACTGTGACTAAAAGAAGCGTTTTAATTTGTGGATTCTAAGGTTAAGATCACTCTGACTAAAAGAAGCCTTTTAATTTGTGGATTCTAAGGTTAAGATCACTCTGACTAAAAGAAGCCTTTTAATTTGTGGATTCTAAGGTTAAGATCACTCTGACTAAAAGAAGCCTTTTAATTTGTGGATTCTAAGGTTAAGATCACTCTGACTAAAAGAAACCTTTTAATTTGTGGATTCTAAGGTTAAGATCACTCTGACTAAAAGAAGCGTTTTAATTTGTGGATTCTACGGTTAAGATCACTCTGACTAAAAGAAGCCTTTTAATTTGTGGATTCTATGGTTAAGATCACTCTAAGAGAAGAAGAATGGTTTCTATATAGTAACATCACAGACTTGGATCAAACATTGTGGATGTCCTGCACTTGGGGTCTGGAAGGAGCCTTTTGACTTGTTTAGATTCGTTATGTGTATTATTACTTGTGTTATTTCTTGATCCTACCTAAATAAAGATTAATTTATTTATTTATTATTATTATTATTATTATTATTATTAGTGTCACATATCATAGCTAAACCCCTTACTCAACGCCTGGGTCATGGTATGGGAAAGTATACATCAGTAACCTCAATACAGGATGGGTAGAGCTGTTAGACCTATGAAGGGATTTTAATATAACTTTAGCTTTTTATATATCTTGACCTGACTGTGTCTCGTGTATCCACATTCATTCCCACCATCCTCAAGGGCAATATGTCATAACAAGGGTTACTGTATGTAACTGACCTATTTCCTTGTACAGGCTGTCACTTTTCAACCTCTGCAGATATATTGATGAAACTTTACCCAGGTCAGTAGTATTCTTTTAAGTCTGGTTGATAGGCATAAATAGTTGTATTTTATTGTTAACACATGAATCATTTTTAAAAAGTGTGTATGTTTCTAATCCAAATTTTATAGTAGTAATACCTTGTAGCTAAAATTTGTCTCCATAATAATGTTGTCTTTAGTTGCCTTAGACAACTTACATTTTTTGATATATCAGCAACTGCAACCTGATTATATTATAAACCAATTCACATCATTTATATTTGAGTGAATACAAGATAGAACATGCTGTAGCAAATTGTCCCTAGCATCAGTCAAATTCTTTTTGAAAAGATAATGGTCATACGTATGATTCTAATTCAAGATGACTGTTTGTCTGGGGAGGAACCTGCCACTGGAAGTGATGCCCCCTGCAGGAAGTGTGTAAGAGGTACATATCGTACTCGAGGTAAAGGTGACAATTGTCAGCCATGCCCAGCAGGAAACACAACTGACAGAAATGGAAGCATCTCTGCAGCAGATTGTAATGTCTGTAAGTACCCCCAAACTTTTGATGACCCGAAACACGTAGAAGTTCATTTGATGACCAGTTATTTTTTTGCAGGATCATTTTTCATTGTATGCTAACCAGGATTTCATCAGCACTTGATATATACCTGCCAACCTGCCTTTCAGTGCTTATTATTTTTCACTCGCAAAAGTGGTTTAAGGTCCCATGGAGGGTTCATAGCACATGCATTGGGAATAATGGTCAATAAACAGCTTTTTCAAATGAAGTTGTTTGCTTTTGTATGTAAATTACCTTTATTTTCAAGAATCCCAAGCTCTGAAAGATTATTAGCAACATTACCCCCAAGACATTTCAACAACCATCAAGTATACTCAGAAACATTGTGTTGTTTCACTGTGTTTCTGTTGATTCACAATGAAACAACAATTCTTTTTGTTCTAAAATATTTGGGATGTTTATTTTGTGACACAACTGTGAACATTGAAAAATGATAGGCTAATTTAAGGTAGTTTAATTATATTACTTACCAAATAATATTTATAACTGTGTTTGATTGATCACCTGAAATGGGTTGACTCGACACAAGACTGTAAGTGTTAGCTCTTACACAAGTCAAACGTGCATGCCTTTTTCTACCCCCTTTATTTGATTTGATACCAGAGACATAATTTACCTGATAGTACAAAGCATGTCAGCTTTTAATGAGTGTAACAGTGCAACTAATGCTTCAGCAAGTATGAGATTGAAACAGTCAGTACTTTATTAGGTTCTCACCGAAATGCTCACAGACGTAACAGTGCTGGTAGATGGACATTTTTCACTTTTGGATTCAAGAGGGCATAAAAATACTTAATTCTTGTTAGTAAAGCAACTGTAATCATGCATGAAAGTCATACATAAAAACATATGAAAGTCATGAGCATTCATTGTTTGTGAAAGAGGGTCCTGATCCCAAATTGTACCAACTATTTTCTGTTTGAAAGTGTATCAAATGCTTCAGAGGAAATATTTTCTTTTATTCCAATTTTAATTTCCTATCCTTTGTTTTAGACTTATATGAGCAGATGACTTGTTCTCAGTTGTTCAGCATCATTTGGGGAGGGGAGCACATGTACTCACTCCCACTGGACCTCAAAACACTTTTTGAGTTGCAAAAATGCCTAACAGTTGTCAGAGAGGTTTGCAGGTATTCTTGATTGATTTTTATTATGAATGTCATTTTTGCATATTACCCCTGTTCTTAAATTGGCCTGACAATAAGGTATGAATCAGAACAAATGAATTTCTTTTCAGTTTACTAACACCAATGGACTGATCAAGTGGAAAACTAAAATCTTCATATCAATAAGATAAGCCAGGTGACAAAAATCTTTTATTTTTCTGCAGGGATAACCATTGCAACTTGAACAGTTTTCATGACCTACTGTTTGAGTTGTTTGTATATGAAATTAATTTTGTTAAAGAGATTTTCTTGATTAAAATTATTTATTGGTTGTAATTGTATTGCTTGTTTAATCTATGTTGATAAGAGGCTGAATCAGGTTCTTTCCTTTTATAAGTGTTTAATATGTTTAATAAAAAATTTTGTTCTCTTTACAGGGAGGTGTGTAGCTGGTGAGTTTATATCTGGTGACAGGTGTATGCCTTGCCCTCTAGACACTTACCAGCCAATGGACATGCCCTACTCATACACAAACTGTACACCATGCAATGGCAGTGTGGGAATTAACTATGGAACCAGGAATGTGAACTCTACAAACATCACAGACTGTAAATGTAAGATTTTTTTTCAGTGTTTTTTGTTTTCATTAGCAGATGGCTTTCAAAAAAATCTTAAAATTTTAAAAACATTTTAAAATGTAGTCATCAGCATTCACAAACTAGTTATAAATTTTAAAAACATTTTAAAATGTACCTGTCAATGTTCACACTCTAGTTATCTACTTTTGAATTTACCATTTTTTTTCTGTCATTGACTTAGTCATGTAGTTTTGAATATGCGATGCTATTTAAATATATAATCAGATAAACTTGGCAGAGAAAACAGGAGAGCATTTAATTTGACCCTGCCAGCTAACCCTGTTTCATAGCTGCCAAGTGTCCCATTTTTCCTGTATTTTGGACCTGAATACTGGTGTACAGGTGGTAAAAATCCATTTTTTATTTAAAATTTTTTTAACTAAACATTTGCTTGCAATTTTCTGTTTAGAATGGGCACCCGGTTCCATTCTTAGAGTAAATGTGTCATATGTATATAGGGATATAGAGTTGTAAAATACGATTGGTTCTTTTGAAATTCAGGATACCATGCAAGTCTTTAATCAACATTTTGGATTGCGCAAATCAGTTGCCTCCATTACTGTGTATTATCTTCATAATATTCAATTTCTTGTCATGTCGAAAAGGAAAGCAGAAGTTCAGAATTTTCTCCAGCAAAGAAAAGAACACAGAACTGGAAGAACAATTATGCCATAATGTTTAGATTTGTGAAACCATCTAGTAAAGGAGAAAACTTTGTACTTTGCAAATTGTGTAATGTGATTTCACTATTGGGCATGAAGGTGCCCATGACATAAACAGCATAAAAAAGCTAATAAACATCAGCTTGCTGCTTCATCATCAACAATACAGCCTGTACTTACAACGCTTATAAATAGCAGAGAGAACCTTGATGTAATGTGATCGGAAGTTCATTTCACTAAATTTATTTTAGTTGCCTCCATTACTGTGTATTATCTTCATAATATTCAATTTCTTGTCATGTCGAAAAGGAAAGCAGAAGTTCAGAATTTTCTCCAGCAAAGAAAAGAACACAGAACTGGAAGAACAATTATGCCATAATGTTTAGATTTGTGAAACCATCTAGTAAAGGAGAAAACTTTGTACTTTGCAAATTGTGTAATGTGATTTCACTATTGGGCATGAAGGTGCCCATGACATAAACAGCATAAAAAAGCTAATAAACATCAGCTTGCTGCTTCATCATCAACAATACAGCCTGTACTTACAATGCTTATAAATAGCAGAGAGAACCTTGATGTAATGTGATCAGAAGTTCATTTCACTAAATTTATTTTAGAAGTGAACCTTCCTCTTTCATTTGCTATGTTGTTGGTGATTTGTTTTGCACACTTTTTTCCGACAGTAAAATCACAAAGGATTATTTGTGTGCTAGAAAGAAAACTGTTAAGTACAATAAATTGCACAGAATTCAGATCATCAGTGAAAGATGGTACATTGGAATCGATAATGATTGAAAAAACAAGGTGTGGAAAAGGCTCCTATAGACAGCATGTGTCTGAGTGTGAGTGTATTGCACTCTTGCACCTTCTGAATGGGCATCTGAATGGAACAGGGTGCCCATTCAGAAGGCGCAAGAGTGCAACAAATGTGTCTTTAATATTAAATAATTAAGTAAGTTGTTGTCCAATTTTACTGATGGTTGGAGATGTTGTAAGTATCTACATATGCATTTAAGATTTAAAAATCAGTATTTGTTTCTAAAGATCAGTGTTTTGTCATAAGCAGTCAATATTTATGTACTCTGGGTTTGGCAGCTATACTGTTTCTATTTTTTCAACACTTTTTCCATATATATTTTTCTGATAATTTTTGGCAATGTTTTAGTTAATGTATTGACTTTACCACTTAGGTTATAGTAGAACATCAAGGAAAAAAGTCGTATGATATTTAAATGTAATGGTTGTTATAGTTATCAAACAAATCACCCATGTTAAATGTAATGGTTGTTATAGTTATCAAACAAATCACCCATGTTAAATGTAATGGTTGTTATAGTTATCAAACAAATCACCCGTAACTGTATCAGTGCAGTTAGATCAGTATAATTGAGAACTGCTTACTGCATTTTAAGAAAACTAGTGCAGCAGTGAATCACAGATTAAAATGTGCTTTCCATTTAAAGACAGTATGAACAGATTATGGTCAGCCTCCAATCCATTATGAATTACACTTTCAGTCTTCAGAAGTATTTACCTGGCACAATCAATCTAGGTGAGGATTATTTAATTCCTTAAAACTTTACATATTTCTAAACATGCATTTTTTTTATTAGTGAAAAATGGTATTATTGTGAAAAAAGGATTATATCATTAGACGGTATTGTCAAATTAAATCCAAAAATAATCCAACAAGTAATTAAAAATAATTTATTTCCCTAGAATGCAAAGTGAAAAATGAGAAAAAAGAACTTACGGTATTGCAAATTAAATCCAAAAATAATCCAAGAATTAAAGACACAAGTCCTAATAGTAAAAAGTCCTGAATAAAACTCACTTCAAGTCCCAAAGAGATCCAAAATTGAAGGCGATGATGTGTCTGTTATAGCATGTGAAGTGCTGATATATCAACAGTGTCTTGTTGAAACACAAATATTATTCCAGGTTTGAATTCAGTATAAATTCCGATGAATATCTTTATCCAAAAATTGTCTCAGAACACTTTTATATTTCCAGAGAAAATGATCACTTGAATTCAATAATTTGAAGAAAATAAAATCGAGCCCAAACTGGTCACAACATAATACAACTTACGGTGCTAGCTGTTAAAGCATGACTGGTAAAATCTTCACAGTCACAAGATAATGTAGTTCTCTGTTTGACCTCAGGTCACAATTAGCATTTTCTAAAAACAACCATTACCTAATGGAAAATAACTTTCTAGAATGATCTAATAAGCCTCGTTTATTTACAACACAATAGCATACAAAATTCACTTAGGAATCTCCAAAACCCTGACCCTGATAAACATATTTACACCTTCTTGTGTACCTGAATAATAATCCTGATAATAAACTCATACACATAGAGAATAATGGAGCTATTATTAGTTGTTTACATAAATGAAATAAATTTTAAAAAATTTAAAAAGTCAATCAGGTCAAGCTGAAATGAACTCAATTTTGGACAAGGTCAAGTCCAGCAAACAATGTTACATTACAATAACATGTAATGAAATAAAATAATTTTAAACTAACAAACAAACAATTAAATTAAATATACATAACACTATACCCAAACCACACTTTTACAAAAAAAAGTAGCTTCTTTTATCCAATTATAAGCTCATGCTTGATAATAAGCCTGTGTTTTCATTATCAAAAGTAGCTGTTAAGTATATCTGTATTTTTTGTAACTCCTGGTATATGATTTTTTTTTTAGACATGATTATAAATTGTAGTGATTAATCTATAGCTGGATTTAATGTTTGTGCATAGGTTCTCTTTTAAGACATTAAAGAATATAAAATTAAACAGGATCTATAAATAGATGCTTACATATGTGTTTACAGTTCATAATAATAAATTATTAGTAAATATTTTGACAAGATTTGGGCTTTTTCCCATGGAATTAGTTGGCAAAGTGGTATCTTAGAAAAATCAAGTTAATTCACATTGGCAGAGACGCTCCCAGGGTGTGTGATCACGTGATTTGCAAAACATTTGAACCGATTTGTGCACTTTTAAGGTGGTGAAGCATGAGAACTCCTGCATATTAATTTCAAGTCATGCATTTGAAAATGTTCTCTGTGCAGTATACAGTTTTATTCAGCCATTAGAAACCTTAAAATGCTTCTAGAAGTAGTAGAAATATTGTAGCACTTGTCGCTACATGTATTATTTTTTGTAACTGTTTATACTTCTGGTTTCTTCCCCATGACATGAACGGTTGTTAAATTAAATTTGATTGACACACTGGGCCTTGTAATAAGCATTGTGTCATAGTCTGAACCTTGCATCAAGGACGTTTTACAAATGCGCTTTTATAATACAGGCTGTCTAGAAGACCCAGATGATGAGATTGTTTGGCAAATACTGGCTAATCATATTAGTGAAGGCAATTTATTTTTAAAGTTAGGAAGTATATAATGTTATTGGAGCTGGGAAAGTGTTAAGATACAAGTGAGTTATTTTGGACCCAAAAATGGCATTTAATACGAATCCGATGTACATGCTGGATGGATGAAAACATACAGCTTGCTGGTCAATCCCTCATTTCAGCAGTATTTCAAAATTATATGTAGAAAAGGAAATTAAACAAGCCAAATGAAGATACAGACAATTTAAAGTAGAGTGCAGTTTTCATTTCTTTTCTCCTCACTATTTAGCCCTGAAGGATTATTGGCTACAAAACCATACAACACTAGCATAAGGGTTACATTAAATCTAATAAATAAGAATCTATGCTACAAAACCATACAACACTAAGGGTCACAATAAATCTAATAAATAAGAATCTAAGACTGAAATTAAAAAGTAAAGATATTTATTTATCAAAACACTTCTGTTTGACCAAGTATACTATAGCATTAACTGACTTAATATCAAGGGCCCTGAGTGGCTGAGTGGTCTAAAGCACTCACTATTATGGATCACTGCCATCTCACCTATGTCTGCATGAGTTTGAATCTCAGGCTCAACCAATGTGGATATGTGAGAGAGCTTGCCAGTAGCTTCTCGTGGGTAGGTGTTTTTTTTCCAGGGTTTTCCCTGGTTTTTCCTCCACCATTTTTACTGGCCGCCATGTATAGCCTATCTTGTGCTGAAAAATGACGTTAAACCCTATAACAAAGACAACGACTTAAAATCCTAATACAGCATTATAAAATAGTAAATCTTGTATAGTACTTTAGTAGTCAATTTAGTGCTTTTTCTACAAAGTTAAACTTTACCAGAGCTTGTTTTGTGTGAAAAATGGTTTTTTGGAGCAGAATTTTCCAAAAGACACTACCTGTGAGCTGTCAAAGGGGTTCTAGGTACAGAACAATATTCATGCACAGATAAGAAACAGATTATGCTGAGAAACAAGGAACAGATTAATGCTGGGGGGGGGGGCTCACCAGTTATTATGTACTTTTGAGAGAGTGACGTATGTAAGGTGAAGTTGTTTACATTTGAAACATGCACAGTGGAGAGAATGTTAGCATACCTCTATGCTACTGATGTAATGTGGCTTACTTTTCTTCAGATATTGTACTTATGTAAATTGTACATGATCTTAGCACACTGTTAACTAAAATGACTGCTCCCTTGTGCTAAAAGAATCAGCCTGAATATTTCTAAAGTACACTATCTTTAGCACCTATTAAAATAGGGAAAATGAATTTTCACCTATTAAAATAGGGAAAATGAACTTTGCCCAACTAGACAATACCAGCTTCTGATAATGCATTGGGTGAATTACCAAATATATAAAATGTAAAAAAAAAGTTATCGGTTCTTTTTTTACAATTGACCTCTGAAGTCCTGGAAGTAAAAATGACTAAGTGGAGCTAGCAGGTTTTTGAAAGATGCACATCTGGAGTAAGGCCAAGCTGTATACTCTATAACCCATATTACTACCATCAATCATACACCAAACTAAAGGGAATTAAAGGTTCTTTGAACAGTGCCCAAGATATACAAGGTCTTTTTTAAGTAGCCAGTATAACCAGTGAGGAAATGGGAAATTCTTTTTCTTTAAAATTCTAGCCCTGTTCAAAATATGAAACTGTAGAGCACCACCTTATACAACTAGAGGCAACATCTTTGATATATTTTTATTTCAATAGGGGTCTAACAGAGTGGAGCAGGAAGAATGAGAGATGGATTTTGAAGTGTTATGTGAATATTGAACTATACCCATTTCCTCCTCCCCCTTTATTTTTGTGACAAGGGGGAAAATTACCCCCCCCCCCAACCTACTTATGATAATATCCTGGGAGCATCTCTGCATTTGATGGGTTCAATCATGTGAGTTCTTCCACAGTATTGGAGGGGCCTCGAGTAGCTGAGTGGTCTATGCTCACCATTATGGATGACTGCCATTTCGCCTCTGTCTGCGTGGGTTCGAGTTTCAGGTTCGGCCAATGTGGGTATGTGAGAAAGCTTGCCAGCAGCTTCTCATGGGTTGGTGGTTTTTTCCGGGGGTTTTCCAGGTTCTTTCTCCACCATTTATACTGGCTGCCTTGTATAGTCTATCTTGTGCTGCAAAATGGCTTTAAACCCTACAACAACAACAACAACCACAATGTTGGAAATTTGTAATTTGTTACGTGGGTAGTAGTAGCAAAGTCCATTTCAGCCCTTTTGTTAGTATATAAGTGTTTGTAGTAACATCAGGTCTGCAGATATATTTTATGTTTTATTTAAATTTTATTTGTGAGGAAACACATTTCTTAGGATTTTTCATTGGAAATCGAAAGAGCTTCTTGGATCTGAAATTTATATGGAACTTTTCATTCTTTTGGAGTTAAATAGAACTTTTTCAGGATTATTTTGGATTCATTTCATAATGCCGCAAGTTTCTCTTGAATTTTCATTTTTTAACATTAATAATTAAATTGTTAAATTTTAAAATACTTGTTGGTTTTGTTTCTTTCTGTTACGTAGTTACCATAGCTGTGTAACATAGCATATTGATCTAATTATAAATCCATGCTTGATCATAAGCCCATACCACACTTATGCAAAAAAAAGTAGCATATATTATCCAATTACAAAAAAGTAGCATATTTTATCTAATTATAAGTCTTTGCTTGATTATAACCCCACACCACACTTTCACAAAGAAGCAAAAGCATCTCTGAATTATTTTTTTTTTTTAGATTTCTGGAAATCGGCATGATGTCACAGTATCAGGGATTTATTTATATATTTTTTATTGACAGAACCTTTTTGAGAATTCTTGTTGATTAGAGAAACTTCCCCATAATATTTTTCCTGCTATATTAAAAGTTTGGGGGGAAAAATATATTAAGGGGTTTGAACACAATTTAGAATGCAGGGCATGAGTTGATTAGATTTTCATAAAACTTTCAATAGCAGAAGTGTATATCCTTGAAGTAGATTTGCATGTTCTGTTTGCTGAAGTCCGTCCTTGAACTAGATTTGCATGTCCTGTTTGCTGAAGTTCATCCTTGAACTAGGTTTACATGTCCTGTTTGCTGAAGTCCATCCTTGAACTAGGTTTACATATCCTGTTTGCTGAAGTCCATCCTTGAACTAAGTTTACATATCCTGTTTGCTGAAGTCCATCCTTGAACTAGGTTTACATGTCCTGTTTGCTTTGTCCATCCTTGAACTAGGTTTACATATCCTGTTTGCTGAAGTCCATCCTTGAACTAAGTTTACATATCCTGTTTGCTGAAGTCCATCCTTGAACTAGGTTTACATATCCTGTTTGCTGAAGTCCATCCTTGAACTAGGTTTACATATCCTGTTTGCTGAAGTCCATCCTTGAACTAAGTTTACATATCCTGTTTGCTGAAGTCCATCCTTCAACTAGGTTTACATGTCCTGTTTGCTGAAGTCCATCCTTCAACTAGGTTTACATGTCCTGTTTGCTTTGTCCATCCTTGAACTAGGTTTGGATGTCCTGTTTGCTAAGTCCATCCTTGAACTAGATTTACATGTCTTGTTTCCTGAAATCCATCTTTGAACAAGATTATAATAAGAATAATAATAATAAT
Source organism: Megalonaias nervosa (assembly GCA_016617855.1). Taxonomy (NCBI): domain Eukaryota; kingdom Metazoa; phylum Mollusca; class Bivalvia; order Unionida; family Unionidae; genus Megalonaias; species Megalonaias nervosa. Next base: position 94,387 of record JAECUM010000059.1, read on the forward strand.
AGTGACTTTATTTAAAAAAGAAGCTCATTTGGTTAACTGACCAATCTTCTATGAGGCCTTCTACAGTGATATTTGTACAAATATATAATGCGCAATTTTTACAAGATGAGGTGTCTTTTGGAAACAAATGCTGTTAAAACTCGACAACTGATCTACTTCTACAATAAAATATGTACAATTCTTCAAGGATTAGTACATACAGGATTCATACAAATAGTAGTAGTGAACATATGTACAACATTATAGACGAGTACATGATAACAATGTGCTGAATTAAACAAAATCATACAAATGATTGTTTCTGTAGATGTTGACTAAGAACCTTTTTAAAAGTTTGGCATGTGTCAGCTGACTTTATATAAGGTGGTATGGAATTCCATAGTTTGGCTCCCGAAAAAGCAAAACTCTTCTTATAAAACTCTGAATTTGGTTTAGGTAAATAAAACTTGTTGTTTGAGATGGATTTTAGTTCATACATATGTACATTTTTAACGAATTTAAAATTACATTTAAGATAATCATGAGCCAAACCATGTAAGGATTTATAGACTAGTAAACCCTTTTAAAACTGAGTTCTCTGCTGAAATGGATGCCACTTTAGGGTTTTTAAATGATTTATTGATGGTGTATCTAAATCAGCATCAAGAATAACTCTAGCTGCTCTTTTTTGAAATTTCAGTAATCTTTCTTGATTTTCTATACCACTATTACCCCAGACAGAACAACAGTATTCTAGGTGTGGCATGAAATATGCATTGTAGAATATCTTTCTCTGTTCTTGAGGGAAATAAGATTTTATTCTGTTCAAGAGATAAAGCAGTGAATTAACATTTTTAATGACCTTATCAACTTGTATTTCCCAGCACAAGATATGGTCTATCATGATGCCAAGTAGTTTTTCATTTTCAGACTCCGTATAACCATTCCTTTTATCATTACTTTGAAATAATTTTTCTCAACTTTTACTCTTGCTCGACTACCTATGATCATGGCTTTTGATTTGGGTGCATTTATCTTCATACCATTGTGTTCACACCAGTTACTTATTTTTACCAAATCTTTATTTAATTTATTGCTAATCTCATGGCCTGTTGATCCAATGTTATATAATGTCATATTATCTGTGAACATGTTGGTGGTAGATAGCTGAATGTGATGTAGTAAACCTTTGATGTACAACAGAAAGAGTAATGGTCCAAGAACTGATCCTTGAGGAACACTTGACTTTTATCAGTTTCAAGTTTATTAAAAATAGAAACTTAAGTTGTCTGCCTTCAAGATAGGATCGAAACCAAGTTAAGTTTTCATGGTTAACTTGATATATGCTGAGCTTTTCCAGCAGGATTTTGTGATTTACAAAGTCAAGAAACGCTGAGCCTACAAGGTTGCCTTACCTATTGCCGAACCAATCATCCACCATTCTAGTTAGTGTAGTCTGGCATTTACATGTTCTGTTTGCTGAAGTCCATCCTTAAACTAGATTTACATATCCTGTTTGCTGAAGTCCATCCTTTTTTAATGATTTGTCAGTTTTATGTTTAGAAATAAAGAGAAGAAAAGATTTAACATTTAAAATCAGATTAAATGTTTTAGAAGGATGTAAATATTTGCCAACTATGTGTTAAAATAAACATGATTATAAATATTTCATCAATGATATTCATCCAATTGATATTGTTTAATATATTACATATCCCCAAACATCATGTTATCAGTATTCTCAGTAAATTAATTTCTGCATAGAAGGATTACATAAATTATACACATGTACAACAATATGCATACATGTAGATGATCTAGTTAGTATATTAATTTTTAGTTACAACAATTACATAAATGATACACATTTATTACAGTATACTTACATGCATATCGCTGCATTTGAAGCACCATAATTCATATTCAGTGTTGTCCTGTCACATTTTAATAATAGTAATAAATAATAATAATTTATTGATACAGGGGCTCATTTAATTAAGGACTATTCTCACTTAAAGCCCTATAAGGCAAAAGTGTAACAAAGTACATGATACCAAAGTGCATAGAAATTGCTTTTCATTTTAATGTGTTGATAGTATTGTACGTACAGAATTGTGTTATTGTTAGTAACACATACATACTTGTATCTTTTTAAGTACTGTAATATTTTCTGCAGATTTTACATGCTGTGAAAACTTATTCCACAGAACTGTTCCAGGTATTGGAAGTGTTTGTTAATTTTGCTATGTTCTTGTTTCTAGCTGATGAAGGATTCCATGTTTTTGTTGATCTCATGTGTTCAATAAGACCTGAATGAATCTTGCAGCTGTTGTGTTGCAGCTTCATGTAGACATTTATATATGAAAACTGCCTTGCTGAAATCATCTCTGTTATATATTCTAAGCCATTTTCTGTAAATAACTATTTTAATGAATAATCAATAGACACGTAGACATTAACACTTCCTGCCCTGTTCAGATGTTTGTAAATCCTGCCAAGCTGAGATCTTGCAGTTTTTGCATACTTCTAAAGAACATTGAGGTTTGGAAGAATATATGCACTGTAGTATAGAATGAGAGTTTTTGTAGGTAAAAATATTTCTTGATTCTACAGAGTAGGGCCGTTTTGGGTGACAGTGCTTGACAAACTTAGTAAATATGGTCATCCCATTATTGTCTACAGATACATCTAAAAGCTTTTCATCTTTGACATCATCTAATCAATGATTATTTATTATCAGAAATGATTTTGGGTTCCCTAATTTTTGTAGTTTCTGTGATCTCCCTAAAATCATGCATTTTGTTTATCGTCATTTAATGTGATCTAATTTTGTTGCACCAGCTTTGAACTCAATTTAGATTTGCATCTAATATTGTTCAGTCAACCTCAGCATCAAAACTATATTACATTAAGTTGTATCATCTGCAGACAGATCTGTATCTGTCAATTCATTTCTTAATGAAAGATCATAGAAATTAATAAGAAATAAGAGTGTGCCTGAATCAGAGCCTTGATGACTACTCAGTGAATAGTACAAGTTTGTACGCTAATTTTACTTATTGAGACTGTTACAGAAGAATTGTCAAACCTGTAACAGTTCAAGTTTAGCATCAGAGTTCCATGACTAGCAAGATCAGCAAAAAAACAATACCCAGGAAAGAACCATTATTCATTTCTTGCAGGCAAAAATCGGTTCATTTAACAAGTTATATAATGTGCTTTAAACCCCGTTTCAAAAAGATTTATAAACTCATGTTTTGTAGAAGGATTTTAGGCCACATTTCAGAGAAAACAAACGTTACACAATTCTTACATGTAGGTAAATGCCTGTGAATTACTGCAAGTGAAACAAATGTAATCTTGTCTTCTCATTTTCTTTTCATCAATTCAGTTAATCATTTCACTATGGCTAGATGCATGTTAAGCAGATGGATACCAGATCATATTTTAGAAATACTAATGTTAAATTTGAATTGCTAAGCAGGTAGATACTCTTTAGAGATATCAAGTGTTATACAAATCTTTTAATAAGAGAAACAACAAACATAATATAAGCAGGTATGTTTAAGCTTGATTGAATATATCTTGGTTTATTTCCAGATTTCTGCCCAGCTGGCTATGAAAATATAAGTGGAACCTGTGCCCCCTGTAAAAGAGGATTCTATAAAGATCATTCCATGCCTGAAGCTCGTTGGGGATCATGTGTTCCTTGCTCTGATAAAAATAGAACCACTGACATGGAAGGGTCTACCAGCAACAATAGCTGTGTCATACGTAAGTAGAACTTGATACAGCTCTGTACGGAATGTAATATGTAAGTACAGTATGGCACAGATCTGTACAAAATGTAATATGTTGAATTTCAGTCTCAATAATGAACTTTTTCAGACATTTGGGGTAATTTCACTTAGGATGATTAAGTCAGGTGGGTTCTGTTGCAACACAGGAATATAGTGTGAAATATGTCACATTGTGAAATACATCAAGTAGGAAAAAGTTGTGTCAAAGAGCCATACTGTGTATATAAGGACAAAGAAGTAGACAATCAGTTCATTCTTATTTCCAGTGTTTTGTTTTAAAATCAGTCTGCAGATGTATTTAACCCTTTACCTCATAGACTGCATGGTTTTGCAGGCAATTGATATACATGTACCAAAGTTACACAGTGCAGTGTGCTATTGTTACGTATATGTAATTAAATTGCTTGTGTGTTAGTTTTAAAATTCTTTTTTATTTAACTTTGTTTTGTTACATTTTATTGTAATGATTATTTTCACGGGATTCGATATTTTTTCAAGTAAATTCTGTTTGTATAGAACGCAAAAGGTGTTACATTAGCACTATATTTAGTTCACCCTGGTTCATAGATTTGTAAACATCGAGTGTTAACGATTGGCTCTTTCCAAGGTCATTTCGGCCCGCATGTTAACTGGATTGTAAACAGCCTTTCTAATTTATATATTTTCAGTGTAAGAATTTTGTACTTAGATAGGGTTATTCTTGCATATGTGACAAATGGCATTTTATTTTATTGCAATGTTCGAATTAGTAAATCACGCAGCCTATCACGTGGAGTACCATGTGACCTAAAATCGAGGCTTAAAACAGCCAATTGGTATTAAATTTATTCAGCTGTATTTTAAACCTTGAGGGCTGAAGAGGTTTCTAATTGTTGTTGCCAGTTTTTGAAGTTCTTTTGGTTTTGGAATTTAATAATTTATTCTCTAGAAAACCAAACAAGTGTATCTTTTTATAAAAAGTTGTGGAGCAAAGAAATTCAGTGGAAATTTATTCTGGAGTTATACGGAAACATAAACTGTGATTCAATCGAGTATCTGTTACCACCAGTACAACAGTCTCGTATGACATCATCGCCTCCATATTGGAATTTCATCGAGATTTGTCCCTGGATTTTGTTAGAACTGTTTAGTGATAGGACTTGTATTTTTCAATCCTAGGATTAAATTTTGGATTATATTCACAAACCGTAAGTCCTATCTCCATTTTTTACATTGTTTTCTAGGGAAATATATTATTTTGTTAAAAATTACAAAGCTTGTTGACTTCACTTTTTTCTCTTGATATTATTGTACGAGCCTACATGTAACAAAGAAAATTGGGGCCTCGTCCTTGGGATATATGAATTTTGGTTAAATATTTCAGAAAATTGTTTTTTGAAATTTAAATTCCCCTAGTGTTTAAATCCCAAGTACTATTTTACATTTTGTTTGAAGTCTTTGGTGAAAACAACAGGCTTGTATTCACAATGTCATCAAAAGTGGAAACTTTTCATTCTAGTCCAACTCAGGAGTAGTTGGATAGTCTGAAAAAAATAAGTTGCTTGAACTTGCCAGAAAGTACAATCTTTCTGAAGCAAAATCTTCCTTAATGAAACAAGAAATTGAAAACATTTTGATTCAATATTTGGTAGAGAAGAATGTTTTTGATAAAAGTGTTTTGGTTTCAGTCAGTAAGTCGATATCAGACTCTGACATAAAAGTAATGGAATTAAACATGAAATACAAGATGGAATTGGAGTTAAGGAAGCTCGAGCTTCAGAAAGAGAAAATGGAGAAAGAAAAACAAATGCAATTAGAAGATTGAGAGAAACAATTCTGGTTGCAATTTGAAGAGAAGCAGTTGCAGTTGCAATTTGAAGAGAAGGAGAGACAGAGACAGAGAGACAAAAGAGGGAGAAAGATAAACAATTACAATTTGAAGAAAAGGAGAAAGAGAGACAGGAAAGAGAAAATGATAAACAAATGAAATTGCAATTATAAGACAAGGAGAGAGAGAGAGAGACAGGAGAGGGAGAAAGATAAACAATTACAATTTAAGAAAGAGGAGAGAGAGAGACAGATGCAATTACAAAGAGAGAAGGATGAAAGGGAATTTCAAATTAGAATGAAAGAATAGGAGTTGGCAAGGGAAAAGCACAATCCCACTTCACATACAAATTCAAGTTTTGACATTACAAGAAATGTCAGATTAGTGCCCCCTTTTAGAGAAAAAGAAGTAGACAAATATTTTCCTCATTTTGAAAAAGTTGCGGAAAATCTGAAATGGCCAAGGGAGTATTGGACTCACCTACTGCAATGTGTACTAATTGGTAAAGCTAGTGATATTTCCCATTCAATGTCAGTACGACAAAGTTCTGACTATGATTTGGTTTAGGAATGCATTTTAAAGGGTTATGCGTTAGTCCCTAAGGCTTATCGGCAAAAATTCAGAAACTATAAAAAAGAACCTGGACAAACTCATGTCGAATTTGCAAGAGAAAAAGAGCAGTTTTTTTAGATATGTGCTTAGCCAACAAAGTTGAACATGATTATGAAAGTCTCAACAACTTGAATTACTTGAAGAGTTCAAAAACTGTATCCATTATGACATTAAAACTCATCTTGAAGAGCATAAGATCAAAACCTTGGAAAATGCTGCTCTTCCTGCTGACAAGTATTCCTTAACTCATAAATGTCCTGTTGTAAGCAAATCTTTCACTCAGCAGTCTACTGGGAGAAAAGTATTTCAGCCTAATATGACTCCTTCTAAAACTCAGTCTGGCACAACTGCTAAAAATCAAGCTTCTGATAAACTTGATTCAAAATCCTTGTCTATTTCTACGTGCACCTATTGCAAGAGAAAAGGACATGTCATTTCTGATTGCTTCAAATTGAAATATAGGCATCAGAATTAAGATAGACCTATCCCAAATGCTCTTATTTCTAAGAGGTCAAAGTCACGGTCATGTATTGAAAGCAATACATTTGATGGGTCTACTAAACCCCAGTCTGATTTTATTACGGAGAATTATGAACCATTCATGTCGAAGGGTTCTATATCACTCTTGGGTGATTTGGCCAATCCTATCTCTATTAAAAGTTTAAGGGATACAGTAGCTTCTCAGAGTTTTTTATTTTCAGGTACTTTGCCTTTTTCTGAGAGGTCCTGTTCTAATGAGAGTGTTCTCATTCAAGGAGTAGAGTACGGCTTTTTTAATGTTCCTCTCTGTTCTGTAAATTTGTCATCAGACTTAGTTTCAGGACCTGTGACAGTCGGTATCTAGTCTACTTTACCCGTTGAGGGCATTCATTTGTTACTAGGCAACGACCTAGCTGGAGACAAGGCTGTGGTTAATCCACTTGTAACTGACAAGCCTTCTTTGGATCAGAAAATTGATCCTATTGAAAAAGAGTACCCTGATTTATACCCAGCTTGTGCAGTTACCAGAGCTATGTCAAAGAAAGCTCTTGAGAATGATTTTGATAAGGAAAATATTCCTTTAGCTGACAGATGTATTGGTCAGGCTTTTGATGAGGTCACTTTCACTCCTAATTTGGATCAAACCAAAGGTATTGATCGCAGTGATCCTCTTTTAAATACTCATTCTCTTTTATCTAATCAGGGTGATAAATGACAATCATTTTTCGTCGAACAGGAATCAATCTCCTGTTTGTTTCAGAGGGCCATTAGTGAAACTGAAGCCATTGAAGTACCTGTCTGTTATTTCATTAAAAATGGAATTCTTATGAGAAAATGGAGACCTCCCGAGGTACCTGCTAGTGATGAGTGGTCAGTGAACTATCAGATTGTAGTTCCAAAATCTTACAGACAGGAAATACTTAGTTTGGCCCATGAAACTCCTCTGGCTGGTCATCTAGGTATAAATAAAACTTACCACTTGACTCAAAGTGATGTTTGTAAATTTTGTAGATCTTGTCATACTTGTCAAATGGTAGGAAAACCCAATCAGAAGATACCTAAGGCTCATCTGCAACCAATTCCTGCATTTGACAAACCATTTAGCAGAATTATGATAGATTGTGTTGGTCCCTTACCTAAGAGCAAGTCAGGCAACCAGTATTTGTTGACCATAATGTGTGCATCAACAAGATTCCCAGAGGCAATTCCTTTGAGGAATAATAAAACCAAGACTTTAGTAAAAGCTTTGA